>JABUQX010046243.1:45000-122500 GCA_015478945.1 Trachelipus rathkii | reverse complement strand
TAAGGGTTTTAAGTAATAATATCAGGTCAAACTAAATTAATTTGCGAAATAATAATTCATGATTGGGTAAATGAGTGATAGAAATATGGATTTTTATAAAAAAAAAAAAATTCTGTGTGTGCAAAAGGACAAGTTAGAAAAGCACACGACTAAAGAGTTCTGAAAGTTGTGTAAATTGAAATAGCGATAGTATAGAGAGAGTGACATAACTATCTGACTGACATAAAGAGACTTGAGAAAGTTAGTGCCAACATGAGACTTACAAAGCTGTGTGAGTTTAACCTCATCAGATATGAGATGCATACTACATACAGAGGAGAACGATACCTTATTAATAGGAAGTAACTGATGTGGCGTGAAGAAATTAGAAAAAGGAGCCTCAGCTCAGAACATTTAATCTCTTACAAGCTTTTTATTTGAAAGAGTAAACAACATAGAAAAAAAATCTATATCATAAACTTCAATTCTATCAATCAAAGACCAAGTCCTATCCAAGGAAATCGCAAATAAATTTCGTTTGACATATGATTCCTTAAAACCTTATATATATAAAAAAAAACAATTTTGGAAAATTAAGAACATTTTTCTTTTCATTTTCCACTATTTTTTTTAACACAAAAAATATTTCCCGCCCCCATTCAAAATAAAAATTTTCTAACTCATCCAATTAATATAAAATTTTCCGGACGTGTATACTGTAGTTTGGGGAGATAAATTTTTTTATTCAGATCACTATTTTTTTGTATACTCTAAAAAATATCTTTTAAATTTACAAAACTTATTTTTTTTGAAAATTTGTTCCATTCCTCCCAGAGGCAAAACTGTTGCATATACAAAAAATAATGATCAAAATAGGAAAAACGTGTATCTGCCCAGAACTACAAATGTCCTGAAAATTTCATGTTGATCTGATAACCAGAAAAAATTATCGCAATTTTTCATTTTTCAAAACCAAAAATTGGTTGTCCCCGGAAAAAAATCGAAATTCGCTTTAGATAATAGATAGACCTCTCCTTGTTTGGTTTCAGTTTCAATTCATTTCGACAAAAATTGTAGGTGAAATCAAAAATGTCAGATACATGGTTTTTCTTCAAATGAAAATACAAAGCAGATCAATAGAAACACAGAAACACATCTAAAATCCATTTTTAGATGTCAGAATATAATAATATATAATCTCCATCCGGAAAGCCATTCAATTAGGAATACAATAAAATATTTCATCTCATTCATATCAATGACTCTTTTAAAAAATATTTCTCATTTGATTTTCAGTTTAATTAAATTCAAAATTGCAGAAAATAATAGATTGGAAAACTTAAAATTCCTTCTGAATCGAAATGGACAATGGCGGTTAAATACGATAACTAAATTTATCCGACCAATTTCTTCAGAGGGAAATGAATTTTCATTTTTATCTCGAAATCGAACTTGCACACATTTATACTGACATGCTTTTAAACATACATATAATATTACATATATATATATATATATATATATATATATAATATATATATATATTATAACTATAATATATATTTATATTATTATTTATATATAATATTTTATATATATATATATATATATAATATATATATATATATATATATATATATATATCTAACGAAAACAAAGCATATATATATATATATATATATATATATATATATATATATATATATATATATATATATATATATATATATATATATATATATATTATATATATATATATATGTAAGTTTAAAACTTATCAGCCACCAACACCACCCAGCAGCTATAGCGGGATATGGTGTTTGTATGAATAAATAAATAAATAAATTAAATTAATATATATATATATATATATATATATATATATATATATATAAAAATAACAAACAAAAAAATTTTATATACATTATATATATGATATATATATAAATTATATATATATTACTACAATTTCCACCAACACTCTCGGCGCAGGTCTAATTTATATATATATATAATATATATATATATATATATATATTATATATAATATATATATATAATATTAATATATTAATATATATATATATATATATATATTAGGCTGACCCACAAAAAAAAATTCAAAAATTTTTAGACTCTCATCATCTTAATGAAGCTAGTACCAAATGGTCAACAGGGAAAATGATCGACAGGTCAAATGTTCGACATTTGTAAAACAAAAATCTACTTATTTAGAGTTTCTCTAACGAATCCAACAAAACTTAACCTAACGTAACCTAACCTAACCTAACCTAACCTAACCTAACCTAACCTAACCTAACCTTTTCTTACACCCCTGCGGAGAGGTGTATGGGAATTTTTTTGATGCCGTGTCGACTATTATCCCTGTTGACCATTTGGGACAGTTCCCATCTCAATGTGTGAGGTGTAAGGTAGAAATACATTCCTTGAAATTTGAAAGTAAAAGAATAATGCTTAATGGTGCCGACTGCGCATTGAAACTGAGCAGGATTCTACAAAATGTAACCTATGACAACTAAGGTGTCATCAGTTGTGCACAAGACTCTGTACTGTTCGATTATATTTGTATTGCTCCAAGGGCTCTTTGAATTCATTAAACATGTCCCACCCACTAAAGACAAGAAAGACAACACATATTTGGTTGATTGTACAGATGATTGAAAAGATCATCAGTAGTACAAGAGTTCTACCAGTTGGAGATGTATTACGTCGCCTTTTTTACTGATTAATAACAAAAAAACAAAAAAAAAACAGTGAAAGATGCATCAAATATTGTTTACTCTGAAATATATGATATTTGGGACAAGGCTAAAATACCTACCTGAGACAAGCCACATGTGCTAGCCCAGGGTCAGAAGCTATACGGACAATATAGATTACTTCAAAAATCAAGATCAAAAAGAAGTAAATTAAAATAGAAAAAGGGCGAATTTAAATATAACTTAGCCGATTTTTTGATATTGCATATGCTAATGCAATGACCATGATATCAAATGAAGAAAATCGATTATTCCTAAGTGCTCAGATAGAAAAGGGCAGGGTTGGGTATATTAGCGATATTGTCAAGAATTATGCTGCAAAACAAAACAAAAGACTCAAAAGGGACGGACAAGAAGGCAAGAGTATAGAAGGAGAAATTCATCCCCAAAAGAGAAATATCAGTTGTTATGCTAGAAAGTAATAGTCATGACAGCAGTGATTCACCTTGTAACGACGAACCACAGCCTGGACCATCAAAAACCAGAGCAGGTAAAATATTAAATAAATGTGAACAAATTGTAGCACCTGACTTGGCAATGACTTTAGATGGAACAAAAATAAGTGATTCAAATGCAATATTAGTGTTATCTGCTACCACTTCAGCGTGTTGAAAAATTATTGATGACGTAGTGATATGCGATAGCACCTTGCAACGACAAAGATCTGCAGTTCGTAGGCAATTGCTGAATATATTGAATAAATATTTTCGGGTGTTTCGCAGTTTGCTTTTATTCACAAGGATGGTAAATTATTGAAGAATTTAACAGATTAAAAAAATGCTGAACGATTAGCTATCTTAGTCAGTTGAGAGGGTATATCATAGCTTTTTTGTGCACAAAAACCTTTGAAAGGAACTGGTGAGAAACGTTGCAAACATTGTAGTTGCAATGTGCCAAAGACTGGAACTTGGATGATAGTATAAGTGGGATGTGTTTTGACACTACAGAGAAATACTGGAATAAAAAAAAAGCCTGTGAAATTATCGAACAAAAGTTGAAAAGAGGTCTATTAGCTTTTGCAAGCCAGCATTACATTAATTAAATTATTGTGGCTGCTGCTTACAGCAAATGCTATAACGTCTCAACTGGACCAGATATTATGGTGTTCAAGCGTTTCAAGATTTTCTGAAAAATATTTACACATTAAAGTATGAAACAGTTCACATAGAAACGTCATGGAGAAAACATTTGACTTTTTGGGCAATCATCATTCGAGGAAATGTTCCACCCACCGGAAAGGATTATCATGAATTATTGGTGACTCACAGTTCTTTATTTAAGAAGCATCCTGGAGAGAGAGAGAGAGAGAGAGAGAGAGAGAGAGAGAGAGAGAGAGAGAGAGAGAGAGAGAGAGAGAGAGAGAGAGAGAGAGAGATTTCTTTTCAAAAACTTGGTGCTCTCCATTCGGCACGATGAATGGCGCGAGTCATCTATTCATTAAAAATGATATTGTTCAAGTCACAGTTAAAGATGACAACTCAAGAAAAAGTTGCATTAAAAAGATTTGCATTCTTTGCTGTACGGTATTATGTTCCCAACTGCTTTTTAGATCCATTGGTAAGTTCGACCCCAAGAAATGATTTAAAGTGTCTCCAAGATCTTGAATGTTGTGATGATAATGAACTCATATTAGTAGCTAGTTAAGCATTTAAACATTACTTGTCGTACCTAGGTGAAGAACTAGTATTATTTGAGATTATGGATGATGAAGTACCAGTTGATGTGAAACGCAAGATGATTGAAGATCTTAAGACATCGAGAAGAAAAGGAGTAGACAGTCCCGAGAAACAATATGTGTTGAATGACCAAGATGGCACCAGTGATAAAACATCAGTTAGAGAACCTACCATTTGTTTTGTTTTTTCAAAATGTATTTAGACTCGTCATTTCTTAACGAAGATCCATCAGAATAGCACGACAGAAACGACTACATAAAAGCAATGAAAATAACACAGACTCTAAATATTATCAATGACAATGCTGAAAGAGCAAAAGCATTAATTCAAAACTACAATAATCATCTAACGGAAAACGAAGAGCAGATGCAATAATTCTTAAAATCGTAGAATGACACAGAGAAAAATTTCCAGTAGTAGTCAAAGAATAGTTAAAATGGAGTTTGCAAAATAATTATATGATCCTCTCTAAGCAAATGTTAATAAATGACAAATATAAAAACTATTGATTAGGAATTTTGGGAAGCCACATTAAAAAAAGGGCTCCTCATATGGTTACCTCATGAGCGGTGTGGAAAAACTATATATTGTAAAAATTCATCAGTGTGTCGGCATTATTAAATATTCTTCAATCAGAAATCGGACTAAAATTTATCACATTTCGTTTTTATTGCATACCTCATAATTTGAGAGGGTGCGACTTAAAAAAAATTAAAAATAAATTTTGAAGTCTATATATACTTTTGTCCACCCTAATATACTACATACATATATATATATATATATATATATATATATATATATATATATTATATATATATAGTATATATATATATATATATATTATATATATATATTATAAGTTAGGTGGTAATATTAATGACGAGTTAAGTAGCTTAGCCGGAATTAGTCTGAAATTTGTAAATGATATATCTAGTAGAATATATATATATTATATATGTATATATATTATATATATATATATATTATATATATATATATATAATTATAGTATATATATATATATATAGGTATATATAATATATTATATATATATATATATAATACAATATATTTATATATATATAATATATATATTTATATATATATATATATATATATATATATATATATTATATATAATATTATAAATATATATATATATAAATATATAATTATATATATACTATATATTAAATAAATATTGTTATATAGTTATTTATATATTGTATTTTAAAGTTGTAAAGTAAATATTTATTTATAATTATATATATTATATATATATATATATATATATATAAATGTTTTTTTATATATATATATAATATATATATATATATATATAATATATATATATATATTACTATATATTATATATATATTATATATATATACATTATATATATAATATAATATATATATATATATATATATATATATATATATATATTATATATATATATATTAGATATATATATATATATTTATATATTAATATATATATATATGATATATATATAAATATATATATAATATATAATATATATATAATATATATTATATATATATATATATATATATATATATATATATATATACAGTATATATGTGTATGTGTGTATACTAGGTAGAGCCAGCAAATACCGGAGCATTCAGTTTAGTCTTCATATCTTACAATGTAATAAGGCGTTTTGTGAGAAATGTGTGAGCAAACATTTAAGGACGTGTATCAGCAAGGTATAACAGTATTGAACATATGTCCGTGTTTACAATTCAGTTTGCTTTGAGTCACTGTCGTTGATTGGTGTCGGAAAGAGGGGTGATCAAGAATGGAGATATCAAGAAAAGAATTATTTTCAAATTGTGGAAAACATTTGCAGAAACATTCAATTTGAGAAAGGAGATGTGTGGTGATGAATCATTATTGCTAAATTAAGTTTACAAGTATCATATGCAATTTAAAAAAGGGTGACAGCTGCTGGAAGGTGATGAGTGTGTTGGCAGAGCATCAGCAGCGCGTAATGGTGACACCATTGCTAGAGTACGTGGGTAATCCGAACTGACCTAAGGCAAAACATTGATGATGTTGTCAATATTGTAGGGATTTCATGGCAGTTGTCATGCGCTCCTCGCACAAGGTTTGAACATGTACCCTGGACGTGCGCACCTTGTTCTAAGATTCATCACCAAGGAGCAGTGTGAAAAGCGTCCATACATAAGCGGTGAGCTCATTGCTGTTGTGGATGAGGATCGAGGATTGATGAATAGGGTAATAACTGGCGATAAGAAATGGTGTTGTTACCTCTAGGACTCTCAAACGAAGTGCCAGATCTCTGAAGGGAAATCTCCGAGTTTACCTCAAAAACATAAGGTTCAAACAGATCGCGTAAATGGTAAAGTCATTGGAGGTCTTTTTTTTACATTAAAAATCTCGTCTGCTTTAAGATCATACCTCACGATTGTACAATTATCAAGCATATTTCATTGATATTCTCCTTCGTCTGCTTGACGCAATCCGAAGCAAACGTTCTGAGCTTTGGGAAGCAAAAAATTGGGTATTGCACCATGACAATGCCCCGGTACATCTTTCACTCCTGGTTTCTAAATGTCTAACGAACAGCTACGTACCTGTGCTTTCTCAAGACTTTTTTCCCATTAACTTTTCCTGTTCCCCCAGAAAATTGGTGTGCTTTTCCAGGATGATTTCTATCTTTCTCGCATGAAGGATCTGCTAAAAGGCGACGATTTCAGTTAGCAAAGGAAATTCAAAGTGAAACGACGGGTGCGTTAAAAGAGGTAACAAAAGATTTCTTAAAGCGATGTTTCAAGCAATGGAACGAGCGCTGGATATAGTGTGTGACAGCCAAAGGAATGTACTTTGAAATGGTAATGTGATAAATATTTATCAAATAAGCTGATAAAGTTTAGTTAAAAGTCAGTATTTTTGACTCACCTCATATAATCACTATATATACTAATATATATATATACGTATATATATATATATACTATATATATATAGATATATATATATATATATATATATATTATATATAAAATATATATATATATATATTACATAGTATATATTATATATATTATATACTTATTATATATTATATATATATATATATATATATATATACTATATTATTATATATATATATATATATATATATATATAAATATATATATATATATATATATATATATATAGTATATATATATATATATATATGAGCTATATTATATATATATATTAATATAATATATTATATATATAATATAGATTATTAAGTATATATATATATAATATATATATGATATATATATATATATATATATATATAATATATATATATAAATATAGGGGTGAGTACCTAAGCTATACCGAAAAACACTGTGACGTTATGAAACACAGTGAGTTTGAAAATATTCGTTACATGCGCAAAGGTCGGGAATGCAAAATAGATGGGTATAGATCAAATAACAACCTATGGAAGAATATTCGGTACGTGGCAATTATTGGAATAGTATAATAAATCATACCCCATATAGCGCTGTTGAAATCTTTGCAATAGATGTTCAACATAAATATTGCATTAAAACATGTGAGAACACTGTATAATGCTTGGCACATGGTGCCGAAGGTGTTCTCACTGTTTGTAACGATAATAGCGAGCATAAGACTAATCTATCTTTGAAAAGAAGTGTGCGCACGTACATACTACGCATCACATTTTCATCAGTACTTTGATGATGGTTTGATATTCATTCTGTGAATAGGCAGACGTGTTATTTAGGTATGGACGAACGAACGGGGACGGTCGTGAATCAGCAATAAAATATTGCGCCACACAACCAAATAGAAGATATTCTCATCACGTGACCTTCTCTAGAGTTCTTCAGAAATTGAGTGAAACTGGACTACTTAAATCTTAAAGTGACGACACAGGACCCTCATGTGTTGTTTGTACACCGTTATTATCCGGGACGTTGCAGGACCATTGCATCTCCAGAACCATCTTGAACGTACTGTGCGATGAGAATATGTACCGCTATCATTTGCAACGTTAGCAATGTCTCACACCCAATGATTATGAATCATGTGTAGGGTTTTTCCATTGGTATCAGAAAAATAACAAATGATAATGATGTTGCTTAGATAATTTAATCCCCTTCGATGATGAGACCTTATTTGGACGGGATGTAGTTAAGAATTTCAATAGCAACCATAACAGGGCATACGAGATTCTTCATGAGATTATCCTGGACATACACCAAAATCAATTCCTGATTAATGTATAGACAGGTATTTTTGGTGACAGACATATCGGACCATATGTCTTACCGAAGTATCTGAACATCCAGTCATATTTATAGTTCGTACGGAATGAATTGCCAGCACCCCTTGAGGACGTTCATTTAGGTTTTCTTAGAGCCATGCAGTTCATGCATAATGGATCCTCAGTTTACTTTGAGATTCCATTTTGCACAGTATCTTATTATTCTAATCGCCGGATTGGAAACGAAGCATCCTTTGCATGGCCACCACTTCTACAGGCCTCAACTCTATAGAATATTAATTGTGGGGCCACCTCAAAACACTTGTGTAAGAGACCACATTCCTGATGTTGTTACCCTTGAGCAACGTATCTTTGTTGAGTGCGGAAATGAAATATTCGTTGGCAAGCGGAAGTCTCCCTAAGACCGCCTCACTCCATGATGAGAAGGGTAGAAACAAGCATTGCTGAAAACATGCCACATTTTGATCACCTACTGTGAACTGAACAGTGATGTTTAACACTATTTCACATATTTTGCATGCTATAAATACTATTATAATATTAATGTTGTTTCTGTAGGTTTGTTACTACTGCATTGAAAAGTATTTGCATTATATTCTCCGACTTATATGCACTTAACGAATATTTTCACACTCACTGTTTCATAACATCACAGAGTTTAGAGATAAACTTACGTGTATATATATATATATATAATATATATATTATATATATATATATATTAATAATAATATATATATAATATTATAATTATATGATATATATAGATATATATAATATATATATATATTTATCTCTATACGTCTTTAAATAGTTTAAATTCATTTATAATAATCAGAATCCTCGGCAGGCCCCAGACGTGGTACAAAGTCACAAGGCTGTTTACGCCCTTATAATGGCAGTAACCTCTTAACCACTAAAATAGCAATTCGGGATCAGTCAAGATCCTTTATACTTGTTGTTAATTAGACATAAAATCTGTACCAACAACTTTCAATGCAAGAACGAAAGGCCAAAACGAACTAAGGGTTCATTTTTTTTAGAGCAAGATATCATTAATAAATAATTATTAAATCAATAAATGAATTAAAAAAAATATTGCTTCAAGTATAATTGAACAAAAATATAGTATATATATTAATATATATCATATATCATATATATATTACTATACTATAGTATATATATAATATATATTATATATTATATTATATTATATATATATATCTATATAATATACTATATATAATATTATAATATATATATATATATATATATATAAATATATATATATATATATATATATATATATACTATATAATATACTATTATAAACTATATATATATATATATATATATATATATATTATATATATACTATAATATACTATAGTATTATATATTTAATTAAAAAAGATAATAATAATTTACTGTACCAAATAAATAATTCAAAAATAGAACATACTTTATATGTAAAAAAACTATTAAAATACTATAAAATAGTATAGCCCATAAAAACCTAAACTACTGTAATACTACTAATAATACACTTCTAACCCCTATAAAACCAATAATACTCCCCTACACACCCACCCACTAACACTAATTACATACATATACCATATAGAACGAAAATCCTAACCTAAAAATAACTAACACAACAACATAATATATATATATTATAATATATATAATTATATGATATATATATATATATATATATGTATATATACCATCGAGTACCCTAATACTTAATATATATATATTTATCACTATATATATATATATTATCAGCCATACTATATACATATATAATATATATTATATCAGGTATATCATATATTATATAATATATACTCACAGTAATATCATATTACTAACACAATATCATATATATATATATATAAACTATAACCATAAAACCACTCATAAACTCAAGGTGTTAGCTAAGCTAATAAAAACTCACCATCCAAAGGCAATGTGTCTCTCATATTAATACGATAACATATGAAACATACTACTAATAAACTAGTAACCTTATAACTAAGTACAAAATACCTAAACCTAAACAAACACGCACCCCCACCTAATATACCAAACTAACCTGAAATATATCAGCTATATACGATACTGACTACTATACTATAAAATACACTATATACTATCATATACTCACACAACTATCTATATACCATAAGATACTATATAATAAAAAATCCTTCCAACCTAAAAATCACTCCTACCAACCCTACTCTATAAACACCTCATACTACTGATACCTACAAATAAACTCAACAGACTACAATATCCAAAATAACTCTAATAACCTTAATCTCAATACACTAACAACACGTAAATCCACTATACTATAAACGAGCTAATCCCCGATACGTTACCGAAAATACTGTCAAACATAACTCACCCTACCCCCCCTACTACAATTACTCATATTCAATCACCATTACCATCTCGATAACCCATCCTTATCTCATTAAAAAAGATATACTTATCACAATCCCACCGAAATACATACAATATTAAACTATTTTAGCAATTAAATGACCTATTTATGCGGAAAACTAAACACTCGCACAACATATTATAATATCGCACCATAAGAAATAATATCGATAACATGGCACTAAGTTGCACTTAAAGAGAACTCCTACCAGGCAGCTCACATCATCACACGCAACATAACAAATAGACAAACAAAACCCTCACCTATCCTCGACAATTACCAACGCTAAATAATGACACAAAACACACGATTAACCTTGACTGACCTTGACATTGACCGACCTTGTCACACGTTTACAATCATCACAAAAGATTGAACCCTGTAGCACCGCAACAATACATATTCCACAGCAACACTCACAATGATTGTAATATCTCAAAATAATATCTCACTATCTTCACCCATGGGAACATAATATTACCCCAATCCAAATCCTACACATATATCAAAGCATAAGCAACAACATAGTATCAACAACGTTACGGCTCCAATCCAATGACATCGGACCAACACACATACTACCATAACTTTCGTAAGTCCCACCGCGCTAAAAATATCCACACTAAATAACAATATCACAACACAGCTTCTAACACTGAGCGCTACCTAATATAAAACAAAATATATAACTAAAAAAGCCACCCCTATAAAAAACAATATAGATACCTATAACTTTATTAACAAACACCATTCAATAAACATAGAACTTGTAACAATATAAAGAAAAGAAATTAAATAACTCACAACAAAACGTAACTTATACACAAAAATGCCCACAGCCCGATACTACATGAGACACATAACAAAAAAACACACCCTAATTTTCAATTGCAGCTCACTCAGTAAAAACATCATTGCCACAATCCACATCAAAATACTATCATAAAGTCCATGACCACGAACCCCACATCACAAGGAGGTAAGCCATAAGCAGCCCTCCTTACAGTCGAAACATATCTATTAACTACCCTCAGTGCATTAAGTAAGATCACACTTCCGAATAACAACACCAAACACTGACTCCATACTACGCGGACACCAAAAACACAACACGCACTACTCCGGAACACATTACATACGACAAATAAATTCTTTCAATAAAGCAAAAGAATAAGACTGCACTTACATCTAATATAACGATAGAACGGGAGACAGAGAGACGCACTGTCAAGGCAGCAAAGTGCTTCGCACAGCATACAGAATACCATAATCTAAAACGGCAAACAGCCTCCCCATCTAGTTCTACATCATCTCAAGATCGACCACACTCGTTACTGAACAACATGCGCTATCACACTCTCTCATGCAATTAAATATTTATAACAACGAACACTATAACACTAAATACAATTCCTCCCACTATAAAAGCATTGCATATTAAACATTAACATTCATACTCCTCTACTATACACCTCACTACCCCTACTAACCCCTCATACTACATATAACTTATACTACTATCATATACTCAAGATAACTAACTATACCAATATATAACTACCAACTACACCTGACCATCCTAATACTCTAACTCAAAATCATCTACCTCCGACCACCCATTAACTACATCAACTACTATACACCCACCCACACCTACCATACGTATACAATATAAAACTATATACATATATACAATAACCCACTACCAACCGCCACCAACGACCTCAACTGTCATGATAATCACGATACTCATAACTCATAATACGAACCACCCACTAACAGCTTACGACTTACACCATACCTTAATAATACTACTACCACCTAATCCTATACCATAACCACAAACTAAATAATCCCTAACCCCACCACAAACCCCGACCTACGCTACCCCTAGACCACCCACCACCCCATACTATACATATTATAGCACTAAATACCCCCCACTCAGTATCATACAAACCTACTACCCCCTAACTCAATAATAATGAATATAAAATAGATATAAAAAATAAAATCAAAATAAATAAAAACATAACAAATTAATATACAACACCAAAATAATCAAAATAATAATCAAAAAATTAAAATAAATAAAATAAAAAACACAACAAAATAAATAAATTATAAACCAAATCATAATAAACAACCACAACAAAAAAACTACAAAAACGAACATAACAACGATAAAGAGATCAATACAAAACACTAATAAAACATCACCCAACCCATATAAAATCATAAATCAACCTAAATACCTCATTCAACCCCTATACCACCTTATCACAACTAATAAACCGACAAATAATAAAGCACTACCAAATATAAATATCAACATAAATCATGTTGTTAGTCTGCGACCCCCACCCACCACAACCCACGCAATCATCAAATAATAAATCAATAATAAATCAATAAATAAAATATAAAAACAAATCCAAATAATAACAATAATAATCACAATAATAAACATAAATCATATATCAATAATATACAATACAACTAATACAATCACCACATAATAAATTAATAAATAAAACGACAGATAACCATACTCGATCACAATTCCTTCAAGATGACAATTTCATTTTTATGATTTGCTGACCCAAAATAACAAAATAAGATTAATATACTGTTTAGTACATTGTAAGTAACTGACATAATAAAAAATCACAAACATAAATAAAATACAATAACTAACTAAAAAATAAAAAATAATAAAATAAAAAAATAAAAAAAAAATAAAAAAACAATAAAAAAAATATATAATAAAATAAATAACACAACAATAAAAAATAAAAATACAACAAAAAATAAAAAAAAAAATAATCATAAAAAACAAAATAAAACATAAAAACATCTTAAAAAACAATAAAATACTAAAAAAAAAAAAAAAAATACATAACAAAAACAACTAAAAATAAATAAAAACCATATAAAAAATAAAATTCTTGAAAAATAAATACAACATCTTTTGAATGATATATGCAAAGGTTTAAAAAGAACATCCTCCAAAAAGGAAGAAAAAAAAAATATGCAGAAACGTGAATAATATCTATCAGAGAATCAAGAAGAGCATGTTCAATAACTAACTAACGACAATAAATTACAAAACAATAACCTAAAACAAAAAAAAACAAAACATTACACAAAAAAAAAAAACACAACCAAAAAAAAACTCTAAATATAAAATAAAACCAAAATAATAAAAAAAATAAAATAACCTATAATACAATAAAAAATAAATAAATAATAAAATAAACAAACAAAAAAAATCACAAACTAAAAATAAGAAATACAACACTAAAAAAATATTATAACTAACAAGAATAACAATATTAAGATAAACGCTCATTCAAAATAACATAAAAACAAAAAAAAAAAATATAAAAAAAAAAAAAAAACAAAAAACACAAAAAAAAAAATGCCACTTCAAAACAAATACAAAAAAAAGAACAAATATATAAAAAAAACATAATATTATAGGCAGTAAAAAATTATTCGATAAAACAAACACATAAAAAATAAAAATATAATATAATACAAAATATCTAAACCAATATAAATGAAAAATAAAGTAAAAACAAATGCACTACTAAAAATTCATCATAACAAAACTACACAAAAAACAAATTAGAAAAAGAATTACGACAATTGCTCCGAAATATTATTCAACTTAGAAACCAAAATTGGTCAAAAAAATAAATAAAAAAACAAATAAAATAAATAAAATAATATTTGAATAAAGAAAAATGTAAATAAATACTATAAAAACAAAAAATATAAAATAAATAATAAAAATATAAAATAAAATAAAAATAAAAAAAAATAAAAAAAATAAAAATAAATAAAAAAAAAAAAAAAAAAAAAAAATAAAAAAAAAAAATAATAAAAATAAAATAAAAATATAAATAAAATAAAAAAAATAAAAAAATAGAAAAATTAAAAAAAATAATAATAAAATAAAATAGAAAAAAATAAGAAAAAAAAATACATAAAAATAATAATAAATAATACAATTATAATACGATATAATACCAATATAACAAAAAAAAAATAAAAAACCTAAGAAAAAAGGACTGTAAACCATATAATATAAAAGTAAATAAAAACAAAAAATAATAAATATATAATAAAAAAAAATAAAAAAATAAATAATAAAAAAAAAAAAAAAATAAAAATAATAAAATAAAAAAATAAAAAAAATAAAAAATTAAAAATAAAAAAAATAATAAAATAAAAAAAAATAAATAAAAAAAAAAAAATAAAAAAAAATAAATAAAATAAAAAAAAATAAAAAAAATAAATAAATAAAAAAAAAAATAAAAATAGATAAAAAAAATATAAAAAAATAGAAAATAAAAAAGGAAAAATAAAAAAGGATAAAGATATAGAAAATAAAAATAATTAAAAGAAATAAAAGAAGAAAAAAAAAAAAAAAAACAAAAAAATAAAATAAAAAAAAAACTAAAAAAAAAAAAAAAAACTATAAATAATAATAAAAAAATAAAAAAATATAAAAAATAAAATAAAAAAACAAAAAAAAAAAAAAAATAAAAATAAAAATAATAAAATAAAAAAAAATAAAAAAAAAATAAAAAAAAAAAAAAAACAAAATAAAATTATTTTTACACAATAAATCAAAAATAAATAAAAAAAAAAAATTTAAAAATAAAATAAATATAAACATAAATTAAATAAATAATAAAAAAAAAAAAAATAAAAAAAAAAAATAAAAAAAAAAACTAAAAAAAAAAAAAAAATATAAACATAAAAATAAAAAAAAAAAATATATATATATATAATGATATATATATATATATATATTTAAAAGACTTATATGATAACAACATAATTTATAGGCTTTACGCATAATGCGAATTATATATCTCTTAAAAAAAATTAAATACATGAAAATTTAATAATCTATAAAAGAATAGTAAAGAAATAATTAAGAAAGAGAAAAAATAAAAATAAGATAGAAAAAATAACTAATAAAATATTAAAAAAGAGAATCAGAAAGTTGCAAAATAATACACATCATAAAAACAGAAGACACTTTATAAAGGAAGATAAGTCGAATAGAAATCTATTGCATAATACTCTATATACCACCTTCTAATAGTACTACCAGCTATACCTTCTCGATAGCTATACTATAATAACTATATACTATCCTATATACTCATATATATATCCACTATATATATATTACTATTCTACTATTCCTATATATAACTATGCTGAACTTTTTAATAATTTTTTGTTTCACTAAGGCACCAAGTTAGGCGTTGCACTCACTCTGGCCTTTACATCACAAAAAGCCGCCACACTGAATTACTAACCTATATTACACCCCAACCTACACTACTATAATATACTTATATATATACTATAATATATAATTACATATTATATTATTATATTATACTATATCATATTAATATACATATATTTAGATATATAGAATCATCACTATACTCATCTAAATTATAATCTCTGGTCTTCCTTCAGTCTATCTCAGACCTACATTATATCCATATATTATATTATATATATTATTATTGATTGAATATATAATATTTATACCTTAGAACTGCTTATGCATGCCTACTACCTATAATACTATATTCATAGTATATAATATATAATATATATATAATTATATATAACTTATTAAATAATCACTAACTATACAAACCCTAATACAAGCAAAATATTCCAATACAATATACGCCCCCCTAATACAATAATACCACTCAACAACACTTATAAAATAACCCTACATTACATCATAGTATACTACTATAATACTATAAATATAATATATACTAACGTCCATATAACCGTATATAATAATATATATAACTAATTATATATATACTATACTATACTAATATATATATAATATATATTATAATATATTATATATATACTAATATACTTTATTAAAGAAAATTGAAGATATAAATATATTACGCTAATATACGTGTCTGCATCTGTATTTGCATTGAAATTGCAGCATGACAGATCGTTTGGAAGGTTTAAAATCACAAGGGAAATCTTGCAAAAATTTTGGAATCTGCAACAACCAAGTACCAGGTGCTTGTGCAAAGTTAAGTGCATATACCCAGCAGAATAAACAATATATTTGACGAATCATGCTATTATTATTATTATTATTATTTTACTATTATTATTTTATTTATTATTTTATATTCATTATTTATTACCTTTATTATTATTATTTATATTATTATTATTATATTAAGTTATTAATTATATTATTATTAATTATTATTAATGATTTTATATATTTTATTCATTATTATTATTATTATTATTATTATTATTATTATTTTTATTATTATTATTATTATTATTATTATTATTATTATTATTATTATTATTATTATTATTATTATTATTAATTATGTATTAGTAGTAGAGTAGTATAGTTACTAGTAGTAGTAGTAGTAGTTTAGTCTTATTAGTTATTAGTAGTAGTATAGTAGTAGAGTAGTAGTGAGTATTATAGTAGGTAGGGTAGTAATGCTATATGATTATTGTTATTACTTATTAATTATTATTATTATCATTATTATATTATTATATTATTTATTATCATTATTATTATTTTAATTATTATTATTATTCATATTATTATTATATTATTATTATTAATTAGTATTATATTATTATATTATTATTATATACTATTATCTATTATTTATTATGATAATTATATTATTATTATTATTATTATTATTTATATTAATAGGTAGTAGTATAGAGTATATTATTAATTATTCATACATCATTATTAATTATTATTATATTATTATTCATTATTATTATTATTCACTTATATATTATTATTATTAATATTATTATTATTATTCTATCTATTTATATTATTTGATTATCATTATTCTTCATTATATTTTTTTATTATTATATTAATGATTATTATTATTAATTATGTATTATTATTCATTATCATATTATTAATATTAATATATTATTATATATATATTTTATCATATTATTTTATTTTATTATTATATATATTATTATTATTTATTATTATTATTATCATTATTATATTATTATTTTATTATTATTATTTCATTTATATTTTATTATATTATTCATTATTATTTATTTTAAAAAAATTATATTATTAATATTATGATTATTCTTTATTTAATATTATATTATTATATATTATTATTTTCGATATATTATATTATTATTTATCATTTATATTATTATTAGATTATTATTAATCTATTAATATCTATTACAAAAAATGTTATTATGAAATTATTTTCATTATATTATTGAATATTGCATATTATATTCATTAATATACACACCAATTAATTATTCTTATCTATTATTATATTATTCATTATTTTATTTTTATTATGATAATTTATATTATTATTATTAATTTATTATATATATATATTATTGTATTATTATATTTATATTTCTTATTACTTATTTTATTATTTCGATCTCCAAAACGCACAACAACTGTGTTGCATTTAGTTAGCCCATTAAGGTACTAGGAAATTGCCATCTTTTTTTTTTTTTATAAATTATTGGCATATTCAAACTTTAAAATTTTGTACTATATACTATAACACCCTATAGTGATCTTTGTTAATTTAAATGATTAAATTTGTAACATACACTCAATCTCGAATACACAAATTTTGAAATTGTTGAATTTTGAATTAATCTCTTATTATTGGTCACAATAGAAATGCAGGCATTGAAGATAACGTCATCAGCAGTGTTCCTACCGAGTCCGCCAAAATAGAAAAAAATTATTAAATTATATACCACTCTAAGCAAATGAGCTATTATGTTTCATAGTGTAAAGTTCTTTTTTTGCCAAGTATTTCTGGTGTGCTTGTAATTCAGTTTTATATCTTTCTATATCAAGTCTATATTTGTCAGTCACTATCTATTTTTGTCTATCTATTTTTCTCTTTCTTACTCTATCTTTGTGTTTCTATGTATGTATCTATCTTGTTTGTTTCAATGTATGTATCTATCTATCGATGTTTTTATGTTCCTATCTATCTATCTTTATCTGACACCTAGAGATTCAGCTGCTAGTTCACTGCAAACATTTTTTACTGCTTAAACTTTTATTTCCAATTCAAGCTTATCCCTCTTGAGCTCGAAAAATATATCTGTATCGTTTACAAATGCACTCCACAATTTATCTTTTAAATTATTTTATTTATAAGTAATTGCTGCTAATTTTCCGGAAGTCATTCCTAAACCTCCTTCAATAATTTCACTTGATCTATTTCCTTTTCTTTTAATTTATAACTCATTATTACTCATTTTATTAATTATTATTTTAATTATAACATAATTATTGAGTTATGAAAAAACTCATAGCTACTTACAGATTCTAGTTGTTACTGCTGATTAAGAATCCATTATACTACTTACCCATATAATTATTGTAAATTTAATACAATTAAAATACTATTGAAAGGCAAGAGGCATCAGCGGAGTACTTGGATGCAGTGTGAGTACTGATAATTAACAATCATGATAATATTAAGAAATCAAAGTTGTTATTGATCTCGGGGCCAAAAGGAACAAACACTGTGTGCAAATTGTAGCACCCATTCGATAGAGAGGAAATTGAATCCTCAATTTATTGGCTTATTTAAAATTTGCTGCAAATTATAAAATATGTGTATTCTATAATACTGGATGAAGAATCAGTGTAACTGTTATCTTAATAAATTAATTTTGAAGATTTTGATTTTGATTATTATATTATTAATTTTTACTATTATTCATGTATTATATTTTTATTATTATTATTATATATTACTATTATTATTATCATTATCGTGATTATTATTATTATTTTATTGATTATTATTATCATTATTTTATTCATATTAATTATTATTATATATATATAATATTATTATTTTATTTAATTTTATTAGTATTATTATTATTATTATTATTATTATCATATTTATTATTATTATATCATTATTATTATAGTATTATTATTAATTATTTTATTAATTATTATTATTATTATTATTGAGTATTCATTATTATTATTATTATTATTATATATTAATATTATTATCTTATATTATTAATTATTATCTATAATTAATTATTATTATTATTATTATTATTATTTATTATATTATTATTATTATTATTATTATTAATTAATTATTTATATTATTCATTATTATTATTATTATTTTAGTATTTCAATCTTATATATTTCATTTTCATTGATTATATATTATTATTATTATTACTTATTTTAATTATTCATTTATTATTCATTCATATATATTATTATATATATATATATGATCATATATATATATTATATAATATATCACATATATATATTATATATATATATATATATATATATATATATATAATATATATATATATATATACTATATATACCCGGTTTAGCGTTTATCGTACTCGGGTTAAAATTCGGCAGCGCGACTAAAAGATGGTGATGTAAGCCTCCTCGTAGACGAGGCACGGTTATCCGTGCGCCCATACACCCCCTAAAAATTGAAATGCTCGGTAGAAGCTGAAATTTGGAGAAAGTTTGGAACTCCGAGTCGGAATCGGATTCGGATCCGATCTGAGTCGGAGTCAGCACCAGTGCTCTGCTCCGATGGCGGGTACCGATCGTTAGTAAATATTGCTAATAGTACATATTGGTATCTTTATATATGTACGAAACCGTAGATCTCGATATGAGGTCACTGAAGTTCGTAAAGGGTGTCTGGGGACCTCCCGGAGAGGAGTCCTCATTAGAAATGGACGAAATGCATAAGAGAAGCGAAGAAAGGAGTCGGATTCGGAGTCGAGAAGAAAGAGTCTGCGAGAACGGAGCATGAATAAGAGGAAAGTCCGGAGTTAACAGCGGCAGCCGGATGCTGAAATCCGGTCGCGTTACTAGAGTAAATAAATATTCGTTTACTCCCATATTCAGTATCAAAATATAATGTTTATAATGTCGTAGAACTCAAATCGTTAAGTGGGTTTGTAAGTTCGTAAAGAGATTTGTCTGGGGACCCGCCTCCGGGGGGTCCCCAGAAGAAATGCACAGAGCGCAAAACAGAAGAAGATGGAGGAAGGAAGAAGTTTGGAGGAAAGAATCTGAGAAGGAGACAGAGTTGGTACCAGCGCCCATGCTGGAGCCAGTGCGGTGCGGTGCGGTGCTTAGTTAGTATTTTTACTCGTTTGCTATTTTATTTTATAAGTTTCATTTTACTTAAAGTTTGAAATGTAATTTAAGTATTACCTTCAAAGCCGCATCTACCTGAAGTTCAATAAGCTCTGACTTTGTTTAAAAAAAAACATCCTAGTCAAAAGTGCAGCTGCAGGACATGCGTCGTTGATGACTAATCAGAAAACAAATTTCGTGCTTAATACACATTTAACACAGTAAACTCCAGCTAAATAGGAATATCAAACACCACACTACCCTCCAAACCCCTCCATGATCTATTGATCTATTGATTCAAATCATATTTTTTTACTTAAATTGTTATGTTTTACAAACCCTAAAGCAGTAAATCAGTAAATCAGTAAATTAAACCACCCACCCTACCCTCCCCACCACACATGTGATCTATTGATCTATTGATCTATTGATTCAAGTCATATTTTTTATTAAAATTGTTATGTTTTACATACCCTAAAGAAGTAAATCAGCAAATCAAACTATCCTCCCCACCCCTCCTGCCCATCCATGATCTATTGATCTATTGATTTATTGATTCAAATCATATTTTTTTATTAAAATTGTTATGTTTTTACAGTACCTAAGCAGTAACATCAGTAAACCAAACTATCCTCCCCACCCCTCCTTCCCATCCAAAATCTATTGATACATGTGATCTATTGATCTATTGATCTATTGATTCAAGTCTATTTTTATTAAAATTGTTTATGTTTACATACCTGGCATTAAATAACAGAGCATCAACTTATCCTCCCCACCACCATCAGACTCTTTCAAACTCCTTATCAATTTAAAACCTTATCATATTTTTTATAAGAATTGTTATGTTTTACACTACCCAAAGCAGAAAATCCAGTAAATCAAACTCAACTGCCCTCCCCACCACCACCTACTGCCAGCCAGCCATGATCTACCTTGATCTATTTGATCTATCGATCTATTGATCTATTGATCTATTGATGTATTGATTTAAGTCATATTTTTTACCAAAATTTATGTTTTACATACCCTAAAACAGTAAATAAGTAAATCAAACCACCAATCCCCCCTTCCATACTCCACCCACGATCCATTGATCTATTGATCTATTGATTCAAACGTCATATTTTGCATATAACATATATATATGTTTTTATATTATGTTTTTGCTTCCTTTTTTTCGCAACGACATGTGATCACAAAATAACACATTATTCTTTTAGGTTTAATAACTTAAAAAAATTGTGTTTTTACACCCCCCTAAAACAGTAAATCAGTAAATCAAACCACCCTCTCCCACGCAACTTTTCCTCCCCTCCGTCCACCATTTCCTATGACATCTATATGACCTCTCATTGATTTGATGTTCACATTCGCGAGATATGCATTTTGGATAAACATAACATACAATCAGTTCTTTAAATACATGACCAATCATATATTATGCATAACGAATAACAAAGTATTCACACTTAATTAAAGCTAACATAGCATCACCTGAACATATAATATAACGTTGACAACGAACAAACTAACACACCTTAAATACGAATAATAAGAACTGTTACAATAACCAAGTTCTACACCTTAAACGACAGTTCAAGTACCACCTAAACATAGCACACAAAAACGTAAAGACTATTCACACTTTCTCAGCTTCTCACCATATCAATGCTCTACACTTCTCTCACCTCCTCACCCCATGTAATAGTTTAACCAAAACACTTTATATTAACCGTGTCCTATATTATCAACAGTCAACGAATTCATGCTAAGTAAAGCAAAGTTTTTACATTTAACATGGTAATATTTAAGCAAAATTTATCATAGAACTTACCTAACTATCATGATTCCCAACGAAAAATTTAAAAAGTTTAAAATAATCTTGAATAAAATATCATAGTAAGTTGTAATAGTTTACTGATCCTAAGCAGTAAATCAGTAATATCAATGTAAATCGAAACCACCCGTCCTTCCCCTCCTCCCGCTCCCCCCACCTATCCCATGATCTACTTGTCTCCTGTATATTGATTTTCATGTACATGTTCTTCTATCATTTGGATAAACAATAAACACAAAAAATAGTACAAAATGTATAGATAATAAACCAACCGCAATATTATGCCTAAGCTAACAAATTTTCCATTAATAAAACTAACATAGTTTAACTGAACTAAAGAATATAATTCACAACGCACAAACCTAACACACTGTATTCACAAAATTAACTACAACATAACAAAGTCCATACATGTAACAACAGTAATTACCTAACACAGCATAACAAAACGTAACCTATTCCCAACACTTTTTCAAGCATATATCTCACATATCAATCTTAATCAATTTACGATTACAACATTGTAATATTTAACAAAAAATCATTAATAACCCTCTCATTGTCATAACTAACCAAGAATACATGTAACGGAACAAGTTTATTACATTAATAGTAATATTATAAAAAAAAATTCATCATCAACCTGTACCCTACTATCATAATCACAAACGAATAATTGCAAACTAACAAAGTTTTTATCAAACATAACATAAAAATAACAAAGTTTTATCAAAATAACATAAAGAATGATTGCTTTGAATAAATATCATGTTAAAAAGTAGTAATAGTTACTGATTTGAAAGCAGTAAATCCATAAATCCAGTGTGTCGGTTTTAAATCCAATCCACTAGGCCCCTCACCTCCCCTCCGACCGACAACCATATTAACATCCCTTACCACAAAAATAAACAATCCAATCATTAACAAGATATCCATGCTTAACCAATAGTAACGTAGAAATAACAATCTGCATTACAGAAACCCCCGTTGACCTATTCCAGAC
Organism: Trachelipus rathkii; assembly: GCA_015478945.1. Lineage (NCBI taxonomy): Eukaryota > Metazoa > Arthropoda > Malacostraca > Isopoda > Trachelipodidae > Trachelipus > Trachelipus rathkii. The sequence continues at coordinate 98,190 of JABUQX010046243.1, read as the reverse complement.
CTTTTCCAAAGTAATCTGTAAACCCCTATCATTGTTATTTTTACCCCAACAAGCTATAAATATTTAAACAAAAATTTTCCATAACCCTTACATAATTATCCTTCCAGTCCAATTATCAATGTTAATTTCCCATTATATAGTAATATTTAACAAAAAGTACGTAACATAAAATTAACATAGCCATAACATATCCCACTAACCCCACTTAGAATTTGCCCCAAGAAACATACCCCATACGAGATAACAAATTTTGGAAACTCGAAATAAGACATTACATTTTGACTATGACATAAGATTCTAAACTTACTCATTACCAGAAAAACTCAATATCCAAGACCTTTTCCAATTCATATCATCCATCAGAGCCCCTAAAGACAGTATGACTAAAAAAAATTACATAACCACAATGTCAAATATAAAACATAACAGCCATACTTAAAATTTTACTTTTAAGGTTATGAACATAAAAGAATAATTTTTTTAGTCAAAACAAAATACATATGAAAGGGAAAAAGAAATAAAAACAAAAAATAAATAAAAGTTTGAACTGTTTTTGTTAAAAATTATACCTTGAATCCAAATAATTAATACGATATCACATAGATCCAGATGGATACACAAAATTGATCAATAGATCAAAGATGGGCAGGGAGGGAGGGAGGAGGGAGGGGGGGCATAGTGGATTGGATTTCTGACGTTTACTGATACTCTTATGGGTAATTAAAACACAAATTTTGAATTTCATTGTTTAACCATAAGCCTAACTTTAGTACATGGATAGTAGTAAGTGTGGTTCGGAGGCCAAGTTTGATCTTATGATTTACCGATTTACTGAATTATGGTATGTAGGGTATGTAAACACATGAAATTTTTAATAAAAAATATGACCTTGAATACAAGTAGTACCATGCTGCCGTAGGAGGGTGGCTGGGAACAGTTTGATTTACTGATTTACTAGTTTGATTCACTGCTTTAAGAGTATGAAAGACATAACAATTTAGTAAAAAAGTAAAATACAAGTTAACATAGAGATAGTCAAAGGGTAGGGAATCTGTTAGGTGAGAGAGTCACAGGTTGATTACTGATTACTGATTATTGTTGTAAAAATAAAACTTTAAAAAATATATATAAACTTGATAAAGAGATCTAGTTATAGATCAGTAGATACAATAGAATAAACAAGATAGAATAATAGATCAAAAGATGGAGTTGGGGAGAGTAGGGGGGTGGTTTATTTACTTGGATTTTAATGATTTATGGAATTGTCAAAATACAAAAAATAACAATTAGTAAAAAAAAATCTGGAACTTGACTGCAATATAGATTAGGAAAAACATTCGATCATCGGAGGGGTGGAGTTTAGGGTGGGGTTTGATTTACTAATTTATTGGTTTAGTAAGATCATTTTGAATCTTTGGTAAATATCTAATTTTTTACATTATAAAACATGAAAAAACAAAAAATCAAATTAGAGTAAAATTATTTTTTAAAAAGAATAAATAAAATTAATTAAATTCAACAAAGAAAATTTGAATAAATATACAAATAAAATTTAAATGAAACAAAAAATAATTGTAAATAAAAGCTTTATAAAAAAAATAGAAAACCGAAATACAATACTATCTAAGAGCAAACACACGGTAGAAGTGGTGTAAACAAGGAATTTTCTCCCTAAGCCTTCACCCTTTCTTCTTCCTTCACTTCTCTTAAATATCTTCTTACCTGTTTTGCCGACTACTAGGCATTATCTTCCTGGGAAACACAACGAGGGAGGCTAACGAACACAGTTACAAAACTAACAACACTCATATTAAGAGTATACGAATCTATAATATATATTTATACGCACATATCGGGACTAAAACAGAATATTTACTATAATACCAAGCACGGGACACGTATACATGACAATGGACACTGGACCGTACAAATGACATACATCTAATAGATATCCTCTGAAATCGCATAGTCTTTTTAACACGTTCACTACTTATTCATTCCCGAAATTTCTATGAGATTTCCCTCTGGTAAAAAAATCACAGGGTTAAAGATATAATTTAAAGAGATGTACTAAACAACTATATTCGAGATCATATAGAGGTTTTAGATAACATATATAAAGAACAACATACATGTCATTCTATCAAATAGTTACATCAATCCGACCATCACCGCACCGAGTAACAGCAACAAGAGGAATACAATTTGAACTCAGCACAACACACCCTCAAACAACGAATAGATCACACCTGCTGATGTAAAATAAATTTATCCAAATTTCAGCTAAACAATAATTTCAATTTTGGAGGAGCAGCAGAATCAAATTGGGGAGAAGAATACTCTCAGATAAGACGAATTAAAGTACACACATAGGGGAGACAAAACACGAAAAAACTTTAACAGATAAAAATAAGCAATTAGTGTAGTAGTCAGTAACCACGAACTGGGTGGGACTACGAAAACGAACAAGCAATAATATATAATATACCTAATAAATAATAATATATATAGCATTATAATTATATATATAATATTATATATATTATAATATACTATATATATATATATATATAAAGTATACTATTATAGTATTTTTTATTTGAGTTTTTTAATTCCTTTCAAAGTTATAATGTATTATTATAGTATTGTATCATATATATACAACTGCAGATTAATTCATATATAATATATAGTATATATATATTCTTATATACATATAATATCTATATATATATATATATATATATATTATACATATATAAATATTAATATATATATATATATACAGTATTATATATATATATATTATATACTTATATCATATATAAATCATTATCATACTTACACATATATCAATACTACTGATTTATTACGTATATACTAATACTATATATATAATTATATAATATTATATATATTATATATTATATATATATATAATGATGTGCGTCATTGTGCATGTATGAATGTGTGTTTTATTTTCTGATTTCTTCGACTAGTCAAACTATCATTATCTTAATATATAATATTGCTGGACTAATCTATGTAAGGTTCATATTGTCAACGTGCTACCTGGATACATATGAGTGATAACTGAATTATAATTAAAAAATAAAATAATTAAAAATAAAAATAAAAATATGATAAAAAATAAAAATAAATATAATAAAATAAGAATAAAAATATAAAAAAAAAAAATAAAAATAATAATATAATATGTAATATAATTATAATCTAAAATAGTGCTCAATCACGTCATATCTAATAAACATCATTCAACACATAATAACCAGCCTACAGTCTATATGATAGACATATCAATATAGTTTAGGGATAATTATCTTATGGAGTAAGGTAGATCTCTCAAATATCAAATGCATTATGCTGTCATAACTATACAATTAAGAGCTCTGAGGTTATACCTACGTTCTCTAGAATTAAACGCCCAATATAAAATCTTTCTCATGATTATTTACTAAAGATTTACTAGGCGGATGTAGAGGGCAGCAATCTCTCAAAGTTGAGCGTCATTATAACATTAAGGGTTTCACCTCCTATATTAGTGTTCCCATCGTGCAGGCCTGAACGCCTATTAAAGTTAAGATAACTTTCAAATTAAATAAGAGACTCCATAAAAACCGAAATCATATACCACAATGAGGATACTAAATTAGACGAAAATATCACTCACCTTCCATATCTGAAACATAATTTCTCGCCAATTAATAAGACATAACAGCGTATTCTCTCGTCAACTACAAAATTAGCAAACACAATGTTGTCTACATGTCTTACTTTAGTTCCGAGAAAAAGTTGCACAAAACTTAAATTTTTTTTTTAACCATAAGCAAAAAAATATAATGCAGTTAAATTTCTGTTAGAGAAATATATGAATCATGGTTCGTACAATTTATCCAAGCTTCCATGTGCTAACTGTACATATAACAAGTGCTCTTTACTACAACTCGGTATGAGTCACCAGTAATGCCTTGGCGAGCTACGAGATTAAACGTATACTATATTCATTCAACATAATTCCTATTCCCATCAATTAAGCCTGAATATATATAGAAAAAACCATATATTCTACAAGAGCGTGGAGATCTATAGTATATCACTTTTTGATTCTTAAATTCTCTTATAACTTATAAATAATGTAAATATTAGAACTCACACTTTCACTCTATTAGTCCCCCCAATATAAGTCTCTCTCTCTCAGTTACGTATTCTTACTCATATTACTATCTATCTCGTTACTCTCTCTCATACTGTACTTCATACCTTCTACATCTACTATACATACTTTACATCATATCTCAATCTTCATCTGTACTCATATCTGTACATCTCATATCTTACTTATTTATATACTACTATATAACTGCATTCTCTCTGATAGATCTCGTATCGTCTATGATATACTCATATACATACTCTCTCTCTAAATCCATACTCCTCAACTACATACTTGCGTACTACACTGGTGCGTCATCTCATCGTCTCTCATCTATCTCCTCTACTCATCCCTCACTCATCTTATCTCCTCAGCCCTTACTGTTACTTACTATATTCATGCGGCGGTCTCTCTCTCTCTCTCCTCTCTCTCTGCTCTTCTCATCTTATATGTTCATAGCCTCAGGTCTATATTTAATTACATTTCATACTGTCCGATCCACTGCACTAGACTCTCGAAGCTCAAAAGATCCTACAAGAGTGGTGCTCCGATTCTTTATATTCATCTCCCCCTCCCTTGTCTTTATGGAAATTACTAACCTTACTGAAAGGAAAAACACATACATCAGTAACAGGGTCCCAGTGCTAAAAAAATCAGATAAAAGAAGACCTTAAAGAGCGTGAGTCTAGACATTTGTGCGAGATAACTCTTAACTCTAGCAAAACTGGGCAACTTCTCTCGGATTCACTGTATTGATTTCGAGATAGCTCTTATTTCTGAAATACTTTGCTGGTATCCTCTTTCGTACATACAACTCTTATCTTTCCAGAAGCTCACTGACAATTCTCTTCTTCATCTCTCTCTGCGGCTCGGATCTCTTCGTCATCTACTACTTTAGAATCATCTCTGAGTCTGCATACGTGCGTCTCAACATTGAACTTTCTTTACAATACGCTTCTCTCTCTCGCATCTCTCAGTGGCTCTCTCTCTCTCTCTTGTGCTGCTATCAAATTTGCTCAATCTACATCTCTCAATTCTTACATTACCCCGTTCACATTAACAATTATGGTCTATAATCAATCATTATACTTGTGCAAACGTACGGAAGATAACCCCGACCTCAAAGATAGGAAGGCTCGGGTGAGGTGCAGTATCTATGGTATAGACCCTACCTTGAGTGAACGTATATGGATCTATAAAATATTAATATATCGGTAGTTTTTGAACATAAAGGTAATTATATCTGATTAAAATTATAAATAAATAATATAATATTAGAATATTAATAATCAAATAAATATATGAATATTAATCAATGAAAATTAATTATGATTTAATAATATTAAAATATATGTTACTTTCAATAATTTATTGCTTTCTTATGGGAATTTACGTGTATATTTATAATACTATACTATATAAGACTAGGGCTAGGGTACTTTTTTCTATTGTCATACATTGTGGTAAATATGCTTCCTAACACTCACTTGACTTTATATGATATGTTCTAGATATAGTGACATTAATTGGTTTATTCATAATTATAAAATATATATAAATAAGATTCCTCTTTATACTTTCTCTAACCCGACACTTCGTTTGAGGCGATAAATTATGAGTAAATCAAGGGACGCGATAATGTTTATATGATAAATCGTATTAATTATATTAACTTAAATTGTAATAATATTAAGAATAACTACCAAAATAATAATAAAATTCAAAATACCTATTCTTAACAATTTTAAGTGGATAATAATTATCTTTTAGAGAGTAATTATAATATATATATATATTAAATGAATATATAATATAATAATTATAGTTTATATTATATAATATTAATTATTGCAAAAGGGTGATAAGTTCTCAGGTTACGATCAAAATCAAGGGGTGAAGTCTTAAAAAAAAATTCTCCTAAATCATTTACAATTAAGACTTAAGGATTTTCTATATATTATAATATTACTACTATCATTTTATATAACTTCCCGGAAGTGCTATTCTTTAATTTATATGAATGTGATATATATATTATATACCAATCAATTATAATGATTATTATCTCTTATACCCCAAATAATTTTTATTAATAAAAATTAATCTGTAATAAATATATACATAATCTTTGTCTCAGAAGTTAACAATAGATCCTAAGTAGCGTCATTTCGATATATATAAGGTAATTAATTAATTAAGTAAATCTAAATCACGAGATATAATTACATTGCTCTTAAAATAGGTAAGAAGCATATATAAATAAATAATATTTTAAAGGTAAGAGCAAAGAGTCCGAGAAACCTGTAGTAGGCTTCAGGGTAGCCAGCTACAAAGAAGGTTCAGTAGAGGTTGGACCAGTTGATCATCTGACGCATTTGAATGATAAAATGAAGGAAGTAGTAAAGGTAAAAATCCTTTTTTGCTTATAGACGTAAAAAATAATGATAATAGCAGCTGTTTTCCGTGTGACAGTCATTAATATTTTACTTACTTTCGCAGTATATGGAGGAGTATTTGGAAACTTCTGAACATGCTCCATTTGACCCATTTTCTCATAATGGAGTTTGGCGCCAACTCACTGTGCGAACATCTCAAAATTTTGATGTTATGATTGTTGTTCAGGTAAAGATACGTTTAGATTAATCTGTTGTGGTGTGTGTGTGTTGTTTTAATGCTTTAGAGTGAGTTAGGGATTGTAATGCTAGTTATTTGTCAATTTTCTTGCTTATTGAGTTATAGTTAAGCATTGAGATTTAATAAGAGTAAATTAAATTGAAAGATATTAATATTTTGTTTAATTCCTTTAATCTTAATTGTCCACCTTAGTCTTGATTTGGCAATCCTATTCCTTTTTTTTTTTTTTTCATTTTTTTAACTTTTATATTTGGTTTATATTCTCCTACAGAAAAGGGATTTACATGATACAAAACCTTTGAATACATGTTAAATATATGCAAAGTGGAAGGAGTTAATTTCTTCCAAATTAAATAGGCGAGAAAAATTCATAAACCTAGATAATACCATAATTTATTATTATTGAGTTTTCAGTTAAAGGGAATATGGATAGATATTGAAATAAACCTGTTGAAGAAACCATAATTCGTGTGGAGAGGAGAGAACTAATAGTGTGTACAGAATTGTAATGTTCTATAGCTAGTAGAGTATTAGTTTAGTTTCATTGAAAAGAAGAATTGTGTAACGTGACTTTAAGATTTTAATTAATAATCAAGACTAAATTTAAAAGAATCGCCAATGTAAATACAGATGAAGTAATTACTAAGAAAGATACTTTAAAGTTAAAAAAAAAAATTTATATAAACAGCTTTGATAGTAAATTTGTATGGTAGGTACTTAAATTTTTATAGTTCAAAAAGGATGGTTTGTAGATTGGTAGAACCTGTATTATAAACTAGCTACTTAGATTTCCAAATTTTTGTATCATTTTACTTGTAATTATTTACTTATTTATTTTTTCTTCAGATTCACCCTCAAAGTCTTAGCGATGATGAAATAAATGAGATCAAAGAAGATGTGAAAAAATACTTCACAGAAGGAGAAGGAGGAGTTGTTGGTGTCACTTCCATATTTTTCCAACAGGTTGGCCAAAGGTATGTTGACTTCTGATTCGTGTTTAGTGTTGTAAGTTTATGGAAACATTCATTTATCCTGATAAGATTATCTGAGCAATATATATTTCATAGAAAATTTATATACTATTACCCATTTTTGTGGTCTATTAATATATTTTTCTTCATGTTTTTAGTATTTACAAATATGGATAAATGTATCGAGAGAGTCAAAAGATACTTTGGGAAGATTTACTCTCCCAGTCTTAAGGGATCTCATTTGTTTTTAAACATTTTTGACCTCTTTCGATACATTTGTATATGTATGAGAAAAGGAGCTCCAGTTAGGCTGTGCTGAGGAGGGTTATTTCTTAAAATAAGGCTTATTAAACACCAGAGCTTGAACGAACCCTGCTGCTGTACGGTCACTAACTTGGGGTCTCTTCTCAAATTCTTTTTTATGATCTCTAAAGGGAATCGGGAAAAGAAGTGGAATTCGAACATGTATATGGCAAAACCCATATTGAAGAAACTATATTGGGTAAAACGTTTAGAGCTTCACCAGACGCGTTTCTTCAGGTAAACACCAAACCATTTTCATGGTTTGTATGGTTCTCCTGTTTACCTGCCCCAAAGGTTATGGATTTGAGTTTTTGTGTATAAATTTTTAGTAACACTCGACCATAACTGGGGTATTTTTTATTTATTTATTTTTAATAAAACTTCATAAAAATTGAGAAACATTTAAAACGTTAATTAATGTAATGATAGTTATATTGTCAAATTTCTGAGCTTCTTTTAGCATTGAATTGAACTAAAAATTAAAAATAATTTTTATCAGATCTTTATATAATTGGTAAAATTTAATTTTAGGTAAGTTGCAATTTTTTTTTCTTTCTCCCCCCTCCCCCCTTGTCATTTCTTTTTCAATTATTATGAAGATATTAATAATTAATTTTAGGTGAACACTCCAGCATGTGAGGCTTTATATGAGAAGATTGCCGAAGTTGCAGACATTGATTCTACTTCCATTGTATTGGATCTGTGCTGCGGTGTAGGAACAATCGGCTTGTCCGTTGCAGAGGTATTTTTAATATAAAGTGTTTCATAATATAAATTTATAATTATTCCCTCTTTCTATAATCAAAGTATGTTCTATTTATATATTATTGTTCTTGTGGTTCTGCGAAAATTATTTAATATACATAGACTTAACATCCATCCTCTTCACTTGGTAAACCTTTTTTTTTTTTGTCTTTCAATTTTATCTTTTTTCCATCTTCCTTTTTCCCTAAAATCAGGTAAGGCAACATGAATGAGTGAAAAGTAGTTGAATATGACAGTCGAAAAGAAAGCCCAACCCCACCGCCCCCTTTGCACCTATTAGTGAGAACTCGTCGCAGTCAGAAATCCACCTAGAGTTTCACGGGACTGCACGGACCTTCACTATGGCATATTGTCAGCATAGGGTTCATCCCCTGGGGGCTGCAAGAACTGACACCCCCTCATAAAACTCTGCCATTCACTCTTATGCACCTTTCTTCTTGCCTCTGCCAAACTCGCATTTCTCTCCTCCAGTCATTCCTTTACTGACTCAATCCACTTTTTCTTCCGTCTCCCAGCTGGTTGATTAACAACACATCTCCCACCACCATACATCCGCTCTCAAACCCAACCATTCATCATCCATATGAGTCCTTTCCACATGACCAAACCATTCAATGTACTTTCATTTGTTCTCATTTATCCCTTTCTTCACAACGCTAAGACATTGACTCTAATGAGCTCAGTCCCTCATTTATCACTTTCACACCTAACATGCCCCTAAGATTGTCCATCTGGAACACATTGTACTTAGATTCATACTTATTCCTGACCATAGTCTCACTACTATGCATTAACACAGGTAACAACATATCCTCATGTAAGACCCTAGCGCACTCAAGACTATAATAAGTATCTTCAAAACTGATTTTAAAAAATTTTAATATGTAAATTTGCATGAACATACAAAATTCTAGTACTCTTAAATTGAATTCTGTAAATCATGCATGCACACAACTTTCTAGTTTTTGCACGCCACTAATCATAAAGGAAAAATGACGAAGACGATTACAGTAATATCTGAAATGACGATTAATCGTCCCACCCTAATTAATAACAATTCAACAAGCCGAGCCAACCTTATTTTAAAGACATGGGAAGCCAACATATAAAACTTTACATCCTATCATACAGCATACAAAAATTTCGTTCCTTTCTCTATCTGCCTTTAGCGCAGGAGGTCCGCATATCAAGTCTAAACCATGCCCATCGATGGATAGAACATCTTGATTAGGTTGAGCTGACAAAGGTTGCAACAACCTTAATATTCAGCAATATTTAATTGGTCAGGAAAGTTATAAGAACAAACATTTGCTTCAGACTAAAGTAGTTTCTGCACATGCCAAAGGTGATTCAACTCTCTCAAAGTGGTTATTATGTAGAGTTTTGTAATTACAATATTTGGGTGGTAAGTTTTCTGCATAAAACAAAGAACAAAAATAGCCTTCCCTTTTTGCATTATCAATGAACCCTATTGTACAATTTTATAATACGGACAATGACAACGTATTCTTTGAAATAAGATTTTAAACTAGCTTCCCTTCATTTTTTTGTATGTATGTTCAAATTGTAGGAAGTAGTTGTGTATTCTAGATATTTTAAATCATTGGAAATATGTCCCCCTCTCCCCCCCCTTTTTTTTTTTCTTTACACACAAATATTTATACTTAATATATTTTTTCACACTAGCATTCGTATAAAACTATGGGAGTGGAGACTGTCGATTCAGCTGTTGACGATGCAAGAAAAAATGCCGAAACCAATGGCATTGCAAACGCCGTTTTCTACAATGGGAAAGCAGAAGATTATATTGATAATATGATTGAGAGATCACAACGAAATAACGTTGTTGCCATTGTTGATCCTCCTAGAGCAGGGCTTGGTATGTTTTAATTAAATATGTATCTTATACTTATTTTAAATATATAGAAATACAATAACGTATTTTATAATTTTTTGAATATATGTAATATATTGTGCAATATTTTTATCTTAACTAAAGTTAGCCCTCTATTCAAGAGGGGAACTTGTGTAATTTTCTACCTAGGATTCGAACCTTTCGTTGTTGTCGTTGTAAGACTCCGTCGCTCTACCGTTTGTGCCACGGTAACGGCTAAAACATGTATCTTATATCTTTTTCAAACATTTATTTTATTAGAATTTTTTATGCATGTATCTTATACTTTTTAAACGTATTTTATATTTTTTTAAAACATGCATATTAAACTTTTTTAAATGTATCTTATATTTTTTTAAAACGTTTATCTTACTTTTTTAATCATCTATCTTATACTTTTTAAGTGTGTATCTTTTACTTATTTATGCTTTTTTAATATTTATTTATTATTGTTATTATTATTATTATTATTATTATTATTATTATTTTATATTAACTCATTTTTTCATTATTTTTTAATATAGCTGGCGGAGTCATGAATGCACTTCGTAAATGTGAATATCTTAATAAAATTGTGTATGTCTCCTGTGATCCTCAGGCTGCACTACCAAATTTCCAAGCCTTAGGCAGACCACGTAGCAAGTCTTATAAGGGCTTCTACTTTGTTCCGATAAGGTACGTAACTACTACTTTCACTGATTTTAGGTGGTTTCAATGTATATTGAATTGTTGGAAATTAAATGATTTACACAGTTTCCAAGTTTTTATATTTAACTCAGATTTTCACTTGTTTACAAATATGTTTTAAGATCTTAAATTCTTAACTTCTCAAAAATATATTTTTCAAAGGTTTTTTTTTTTTTTATCAAAAATTTATTGAAGATCTTAACCAAAGTTGACATAAAACCGTTAACAAAAATAGCCTGGTGAGTTTTATTAGGCTTTGGGTTTTTTAAATTCTATATTTTGAATATTAAAACTGATAAATTTACCCAAACTACTTTTTATGCATCATTTTTGACTTTGGATACCTAATATAAATGAATTATATTTTACATTTAAGGACCTACTCAGTTTTACTGACCTATGAATTTTAATTATGTATCTATAGCAAGCTAAACCAGTGGTCACAGAACTCTCTTGGGTATTACCCCAAAATATATTCGGTAGCCATTTGTTAAACCTATAGTACTGTTACCTTGAAAGGGAGGGAAAAGAAACTATTGCTTTTAAAATTATAGCTCATGGTATGGTATCTAAATATTTTTTCTTAAATTGCAATAAATCAGGAAAGTGCGAAAACGCTCGAGTTCATATTAGTACATACTACCATTTGTATTGAGGATGTGGTCATACAAGCTGAAAAGTATGTAGTATACAATATACTTTATAAATAAACTAAGAATTAAAACGATTAAAAAAGATAAACTGAATGAAATACGATAATAATAGACAAAATTAATAAATTATTATATTAGGGAACTAAAGAATTTCATTGAAACCATTTTTACTCCACTCGAGTCATTAAAGAAATGGTCACTTCATTCTTTATATATCTAAATTTAATGTTTTTCGATGCCAGAGCAATTTGGATTCCCCCACCCCCCAAAAAAAAGTTTATGGGAATGGAAAATTCTTGTTTGTGAGATAGGTTTTATTTGTCGGCAACATTTTTCACTCGTGTAGTATTTTACGTGGAAACTCTATAGAAGTAAGGCATGTTGAAAATCCTGACCCTTGCAAAAGGAAAACTTAGGATAATTGCGGATCAAACCTGCATTAATAATGAAGAAAACCCCACTACAGAGAAATTTGTAAAGAATGTCATGTAGATTCTGACATTTTTTGAGGGAATCAATGATCAACTCTATATATTTTTTGACGAAGAATATATACTCTGAGAAAATACTGATACGATGCTAGGCAATTGAAGGAAGCTTCTATTGTGTTCAAAAGAGAGTAACCATTGATAGTGATAAGGATGAAGATATTATTAGATAGGTCTAGAATAATAATAATATTAATGGTGGTAATGGTGATGGTAGTGATATTAATAATAATAATAACACCCCTCCTCCTTGATTATGGCTCTGCCTGTAAGTGGTGGTAACATCTGTATATTAAAAAAAAAAGAAAAAAAAAGTCTGCACAGACCTAGAATCTTGTTCCTATTTGTCAAACACTTTTTATTTTAAATTTTTATAAATCCTTTACAGAGCTACTCCCGTTGACTTATTTCCTGATACTCCACATTTTGAACTGGTAATAGTGTTTGAGCGCTACGACGAATGCAAATGGGACAGAATTATGAATGGTAAGAGAAAGAGAGAGAAGCTCGTTTTAATAACTGTTTTAAGACTTGTAGTAAAATAATTTATTTAACTAAAGAAAAAAAAATTTTTTTTTTTTTGCTTGAATATTTTTACATCTCTATTTTATATTTTTTGCAATTCGTGTCAATTTCCTGATCTGATGGGTGCATTCTGCAGGAAAACCATATTTCTTTAGGTTACATTCAGATATGATCTTTGTTGTTTATTATTATCATCTACCTCCTTTACCTAGATAGGGGACGAAGTGCGCAGTATAAAACAGAATAGTAGTAGTAGAACATGACGAAAGTCCCCCAAATACCCTTAAGTGAAAACTCATTGCACTCATAAAAATCTACCCTAGGTCTTCACTAGACTTTGTGGTATCTCATCAGTGATGGTTCATCCCCTGGACTAGTCCCACAATCATACCCCCTCAAAAAACTCCCCCACCATTCACCCCTGTTATGCACCTTTCTTCACGCCTCTGCCAAACTTTTATTCCTTTCCTTCAGAAATTTTTTTACTAACTCGATCCACTTTTTCTTCAGTCTCAGCACACTCACCACTATATATTCGCTTAACCAACTGACTATCATCCATGCTTTCCAAATGACCAAACCATCTCGATGTACTCTTGTTTATTCTCTCGTTTACACCCTTCTTCACACCACACAACTCCCTAATGCGGTCATTGCTCATTTTATCAATTCTTCTCACACCTAACACCCCCTTAAGATTGTCCATCTGAATACTTTATACCTTAGATCTATACCTTTTATTCCAGACCATAGTTTCACTACTATACATTAACACCTGATATATATATATATATATATATATATATATATATATATATATATATATATATATATATATATATATATATATATATATATATATATATATATATATATATATATATAGAGGGAGAGTACACGCATACTCGAAGCGATGAAATTACCTCCCATTTTTAATGGTGCACTTTTCTCTTTTGCGTTCATATTCTTTACACACTCATCCTCCAGGCAACATATTACTAACCACCATTTATCCACATATTATATACACATGATTAAAGTACACACCCCACTTCTAGATAACACCTTACAGACATCCCTACTACTCATATCCCTGTGTGCGGGGAGAAAGAATTGCTCCACATCGTATGTCCTGCGTGTCGTAGAAGTCGACTAAGGGGCGGTGGTAGTTGGTTGGCTGCCCACTACCACCTATCTCTTGCTAGGAATGCTGATGCATGCCTCGGAGATGGTCGTGATCGCCGTAAACGACCTTCTAATTTTCGGCGAAACTGTATGAATCGTATGGGTACATGGAATGTCAGAGGAATAAATGTTGAGGAGAAGAGGAGAGAGGTGATGGATGTATTTAGAAAGGGCAAATTTGATTTGCTCGCTGTGACTGAAACAAAGATGAAAGGAAAAGGTGAAATTGAGTGGTGTGGTGTGAAATGTGTGCGTGCTGGTGTGGAAGAGAATGAGAGAGGGAGAGAAGAAAGGTAATTTGATGAGTGACCTGAGGTACAAAGCTATGGTAGACTTTTTGATTGTGTGAGTCCTAGTAATTCTGATGGTTAAATTTAAGTTTGAAAAGGTCAAGGTATGTGTGGTTGTGACGATTGGTCCATCTGAGGGGAAACGTTGAAGAGAGTATATTTTGGGATAATCTGAATGATGCTCTGGATGTGGTGAGTAGGAGCTAGATTGATAGTGTTGGGGACCTGAATGGTTGGATAGGTGATCAAAAAATATGGTATAACAAATAAATTTGGGGTAACGGAGAAAATGAGAATGGTAGGAGGGTGATTGATTTCTCAGAGGAAAGAGGCATGTGTGTAAGTAATACTTTTAAACACAAGAGGATCCATAAGTATACTAGAGTTGGTAGGTAGAGATGGTAATTGAAGTGAAAAGTATGTTTGATTTTTGTGTTGGTGAAGAAGGATGTTGAAGTATGTGTTGGATGTTAAATCAGTGAGGGGTTTAGGGAATGGGATTATCGGATTATTATGTTGTTCTATGTAAAATTGGGTTAGTGGGCTTGGATGGAGAGGAAGAACTTAAAAAGGAAGTAGGTAAAATTAAGAGTGAGAAGTTAAGTGAGTATATATAAGGATAAGTATGTAAGAGCTCTAGTAAATCTGCTGAATGTGAACAAGTTGATACTGGACACAAAACTGGGGGCAAATGAAGGAAGCAATTGTTAGTAGTGTAAAGGAAGTGTGTGGATGTGCTAAAGTAGGAAGTAAGAATGTTAACAGCGAATGTGGTGGAATGAAGAGGTGATGAAAGTGGTTAAAGGTAAAAAGAAGCGTGGTTGAATGTTCTAAAAGCAAATGATGAAGTTTCGAGAAAAGAAAGATGCTTGGAATTATATAAGGAGGAAAAAAGAAATACTAAAACGGTGCATACGTAGGAAGAAAACAAGAGGTAAAATGAACAGTTTGGTGGAAAGAGGATGAATGAGGACATACAAGGGAATAGGAAGCTCTTCTGAAGGAAGCACGAAAGGTTAAGAATGAGAATAAGGGGAATCTGCTTAGAATAATGAATAGGATGGTGCTTTTTGTAACTGAAGAAATGGATGTGAGGGGAGTGTGGAAAGAACATTTCAAAAATCTGGCTCAATATTAACAGTAATGATGAGGTGTTAGTGAATGTGTGTGGGTTTGATGGTGCAAGAAGGAATAGGTATTTTGGAGATGAGGTCATTAGCAAGGGGGAGGTAACGGGTAGAGTGATTAAGTTGAAGAATGGTAAATCTGCAGGTATAGATGAAATTACTAGTGAAATGATCAAGAGCTGAGGCGAGATGGTGATTGGATTTGAAGTTGTGTAATAAAGCGTTTATGGAGGGTATTGTTCCAAGGGATTGGAGAGAGCGGTAATAGTACCTTATATAAGGGTAAGGGAGAAAAGGGGGAACTGTAGAAATTATAGGTGAATAAGTTTATTGAGTAGTTGTAGGGAAGATATATGCTGGTATTTTGGTCGAAAGAGTGTCGAGTGACTGAAGGGATGGATTGGTGAAGAACAAGGTGCGTTTATAGAGTGGTAGAGGATGTGTGGGATCAAATCTTTACATTGAAACAAATGATTGAAAAATGAGGGAGAAGAAGAATAAATTCTATTTAGGTTTTATGGATTTGGTCAACAGGCGTATGATAGTTAATAGAAAGCTTTATGGTAGGTATTATGATATATGGTGTTGGTGGTAGGTTTCGAATGGAATCAAAAGTATGTATGAAGATAGTGAAGCGTGTGGTAGTAATGGTACACGGTATTGGTTTAGATTGGTCAGCGATGGTTATCAGGTTGTACATGTCTCCTTGTTACTAATTTAGTATGGATGGGGTTATGTTACTCGAGGTGGGGATGGCAGGGAAATGGTGTTAGAATGATGGAGAATGAGATGAGTGGATGGTGCCCTACTCTATTATATGCGATGATTTGTTCTGTGTGGTGACCTGAAGAGAGCCTGAGATTGAGAGATTTTGGCAGGGCGTAGTGAGGGGCTTGAAAGTAACTGCAGATGGGGCAGGTTATGGCTGTGAGTGAGGACAGTCCTCAGTGAAGCAAGGTTAGCTGGTGAGCAGTTGGAGTTAGCGTCTGAGTTTCTTAGCGGTTGATGAGTGAACGGATGATGCAGAGTGTAGAAAGCAGCAGGAGTTGTTGCCGGTGCATCAGGCCCTGGCGGTCAGGGACTAGTCTGAGCGTGCCAGGTTCACATGTGCATGTTGTTACCAGTTATTGTATGGTAAGTGAGAATTATGGTCTGAATGTTAGCAGATCTAATGTGCCAGATGGACAATCTTAGGAATATGTTAAGTGCGAGAAGAATTAATAAAAAGAATGAACGTATTATAGAGTGGTGTGGTGGGTTAATGAGAATAAATGAAAGTATGTTGAGGAAACATGTGGTGATGAATGGGTTTGTTGGGTTGCTGATCTAGGTGGAGGTAAAGAATGACCGGCGGATTGTCGCACTCAAGGAGAGAAATGTGAGCTCTGGCAGAGAGCCAAAGGCGTGAGCGATACGCGGGTTTTTGCGGTTACTCACCAGCCAGAGCGAACTCCCACATGATAGCAGGAAGTGGGAGCCCGCAAACCATGACGCCAAGGGCGCCTGCGACGAGCTCGCTAATCATCGGTACAGAGGGACGGTGGGCACATTTCTCTTCTCGACGTCGTCGCAGCTCGGATGTTAAATTTGCCTCAATCTACAAGAGAGTGAAGAAAGAAAGAAAGAATATATATATATATATATATATATATATATATATATATATATATATATATATATATATATATATATATATATATATATATATATATATATATATATATATATATATATATATATATATATATATATATATATATATATATATATATATAATTATTTATATATATATATTATTCTTCTTCTTCACCTTCCTCTTCGCCCCAAGATTGGGGGTAAGGTGCTGTACAAGCATCGGAAAAGAAAAGCAGTAGGAGGACATGACAAACGTCGAAAAGAAAGCCCAGCCTACTGCCCCTCTGCGCCCATTAAGTGAGAGCTCGTTACAGACAGAAAATCCACCCTAGAGCATCATGTGACGACAGCCACGGACCCTCACTATGGTAAATCAGTCAATGTAAGGGTTCATCCCTGGCCCAGGTGGGCCAAACCATGCCCCCATACAAAACCCCGCCATTCTCTCCATTATGCACCTTTATTCTCGCCTCTGCCAAACTCACATTTCTCTCCTTCAGACATTCGTTCACCGACTCAATCCACTTCCTCTTCGGTCTCCCAGCCGGTCGGTTCCCAACACACTCTCCACTATACATCCGCTTAACCAACCGACTTTCATTCATCCTTTCCATGACCAAACCATCTCAACATACTTTCATTTATATTCTCTCATTTACTCCCTTTCTTCACACCACACAACTCTCTAATACGTTCATTCCTCACTTTATCAATTCTTCTCACACCTAGCATGCCCCTAAGATTGTCCATCTGAACACATTGAACTTTAGATCTATACTTCTTATTCCAGACCATAGTCTCACTACCATACAATAACACAGGTAACAACATACCCTCATGTAAGACCCTAGCGCACTCAAGACTTAGTCCCTTTACATTCACCAACGATTTAATTGCACCAGCCACCTTCCTGCCATTCAACTTTCCTACTACACTCTGCATCATCCGTTCCTTCCTTCTCATCCAACACATACCCTAAATATTTAAACTCAGACACTTGTTCCAGCTGCTCACCATCTAACATAGCTCCATTCTGAGGACTGTCCTCACTCACAACCATAACCTTACTCTTATCTACGTTTACTTTCAAACCCTCCTTTTACACCCTGCCAAATCTCTCTACCAATCCTCTCAAACTCTCTTCAGATTCACTGCACAAAACCAAATCATCCGCATATAATAGGTAGGGCACCCATTCATCTCCATTCTCCATCGTTCTAGCACCATTTCCTTCTGCCATCCCCACCTCGAATTCCTTTCATAACCCCATCCATATACATTATAAAATATCCAAGGAGACATAGCACAACCCTGTCTCACTCCGCTATTAATCCTAAACCAATCACCATTGACACCATTTGACACACGCTTCACTATCGTCATACATACTTTTGATTCCATTCAGAAGCCTACCACCAACACCATATATCACCAATACCTGCCATAAAGCTTCCCTATTAACTCTATCATACGCCTGTTGTAAATCCATAAAAACCTAAATATAATTTATTCTCTTCCTCCCTCATTTTTCAATCATTTGTTTTAATGTAAGATTTGATCCACACATCCTCTACCACTCCTAAATGCACCTTGTTCTTTCACCAACCAGTCCTCAGTCAATGCTGACGCACCTCCTTCAACCAAAATACAGCATATACCTTCCCTACAACACTAATAAACTAATTCCCCTATAATTTCTACAGTTCCCCTTTCTCCCTTACCCTATATAAATGGGTACTATTACTGCCTCCTCCAATCCCTTGAAATACGTGTTTGTATATATATTTATATATATATATATATATATATATATATATATATATATATATATATATATATATATATATATATATATATATATATATATATATATGTTATTAGCAAGGAGGGGAGGTAATGGGTGGTAGAGTGAGGAAGTTGAAGAATGGTAAATCTGCAGGTATAGATGAAATTACTGGTGAAATGATCAAGAACGGAGGCGAGATGGTTGGATTTGGAAGTTGTGTAATAAAGCGTTTATGGAGTGTATAGTTCCGAGGGATTGGAGGAGAGCAGTGATAGTACCCTTATATAAGGGTAAGGGAGATAAGGGGAACTGTAGAAATTATAGGGGAATTAGTTTGAGTGTTGTAGGAAAGATATATGCTGGTATTTTGGTCGTAAGAGTGCGTCGAGTAACTGAAGGACTGATTGGTGAAGAACAAGGTGCGTTTAGGGAGTGGTAGAGTATGTGTGGATCAAATCTTTACATTGAAACAAATGAGGGAGAAGAAGAATAAATTGTATTTAGGTTTTATGGATTTGCAACAGGCGTATGATAGGATTAATAGGGAAGCTCTACGGCAGATGTTAGTGATATATGGTGTTGGTGGTTGGCTTCTGAATGGAATTAAAAGTATGTATGACGATAGTGATGCGTGTGTAAGACTAAATTGTCAAAAGTGATTGGTTTAGTATTAATAGCGGAGTGAGGCAGGGTTGTGTTATGTCTCCTTGGTTATTCAATTTGTATATGGATGGGGTTATGAAAGAATTAGAGATCGGGGTGGGAGGAAATGGCGTTAAAATGGAGAATGGAGACGAGTGGAGGGTGCCCTACCTATTATATGCGGATGATTTGGTTCTTTGTGGCGAATCTGAAGAGAGTTTGAGAGGATTGGTAGAGAGATTTGGCAGGGTGTGTAAAAGAAGGGGTTTGAAAGTAAACGTAGATAAGAGTAAGGTTATGGTTGTGAGTGAGGACAGTCCTCAGTGTGAAGTTATGTTTGATGGTGAGCAGCTGGAACAAGTGTCTGAGTTTAAATATTAAGAGTATATGTTGGATGAGAAGGAAACGGATGATGCAGTGTAGTAGGAAAGTTGCTGGTGCAATTAAATCGTAAGTGAATGTAAAAGGACTAAGTCTGGAGTACGCTAGGGTCTTGCATGAGGGTATGCTGTTACCTGTGTTATTGTATAGTAATGAGACTATGGTCTGGAATAAGAAGTATAGATCTAAAGTTCAATATGTTCAGATGGACAATCTTAGGGGCGTGCTAGGTGTGAGAAGAATTGATAAAATGAGGAATGAACGTATTAGAGTTGTGTGGTGTGAAGAAAGGGGTAAACGAGAGGATATATGAAAGTATGTTGAGATGGTTTGCTCATGTAGAAAGGATGAATGATAGTCGGTTGGTTAAGTGGATGTATAGTGGTGAGTGTTGGGAACCGACCGGCTGGGAGACCGAAGAAAAAGTGGATTGAGTTGGAAAGGAATGTCTGCAGGAAAGAAATGTGAGTCTGGCAGAGGCGAGAAGAAAGGTGCATGATAGGAGAGAATGGCGAGGTTTTGTGAGGGGGTATGGTTGTGGCCCACCTGGGCCAGGGGATGAACCCTACGCTTGACGATTTACCATAGTGAGGATCCGTCGCGGTCCCATGAAGCTCTAGGGTGGATTTTCTGACTGCGACGAGTTCTTACTAATTAATGGTACAGAGGGGGCGGTAAGGCTGGGC
Source organism: Trachelipus rathkii (assembly GCA_015478945.1). Taxonomy (NCBI): domain Eukaryota; kingdom Metazoa; phylum Arthropoda; class Malacostraca; order Isopoda; family Trachelipodidae; genus Trachelipus; species Trachelipus rathkii. The sequence continues at coordinate 77,364 of JABUQX010046243.1, read as the reverse complement.
TTCTTTTCAACTTTTGTCATATTCTTCTACTGCTTTTCTTTTCTGATGCTTGTCACGCACCTTGCTCCCAGTCCTGGTAATTTAAAGGAAGATGAAGGAAGATAATATACTCTCTTTTCTTCACACCACACAACTCCCTAATGCGTTCATTCCACATTTTATCAATTCTTCTCACACCTAACATGTCACTAAGATTGTCCATCTGAACACATTGCACCTTAGATCTATACCTCATTCCAGACAATAGTCTCACTACTATACGTTAACACAGGTAACAACATACTCTCAGGCAAAACCCTATCGCACTCGAGACTTTGTCCCTTCACATCCACCAAGGATTTAATTGCACCAGTCACCTTCCTACCATTCATAACTTTCCTACTACATTCTGCATCATCAGTTCTCTTTTCATCCAACATGTATCCTAAATATTTAAACTCAGATACTTGGTCCAATTGCTCAACATCTAACATGACTTCGCACCGAGGACTCTCCTCACTCACTATCATAACCTTACTCTTATCTACGTTTACTTTCAAACCCCTCCTTTTACACACTGCCAAACCTCTCAAATTCTTTAGATTCAGTACGCCAAATCAAATCATCCACATACAATAAGCAAGACACTCTCCTGTCTCTTCCATTCTCCATCATTCTAACACCTTCCCTTGCCACACCCACCTCTTAATTCTTTCATAACCACATCGATATACAAATTTAATAACCATTTTACATAACACATGCCAGCCACACTCCGCTGTTAATATTAAACCAATCACTTTCGACTCCATTTATTCTTACACACGCTTCGCTATCGTCATACATACTTTTGATTCCATTCAGAAGCCCACCACCAACACCTGCCACAAAGCTTCCCTATTAATCCTGTCTTACGCCTGTTGCAAATCCACTAAACATAAATACAATTTATTATTCTTCTCTCTTATTTTCTCAATCATTTGTTTTTGTATAAAATTGATCCACACATTCTCTACCACTTGTAAATGCACCTTGTTCTTCACCAATCAGTCCCTCAGGCTCTAGACGTATTCTTTCAACCAAAATACCAGAATATACCTTCCCTACGACACTGGATAAACTAATTCCCCTATAGTTCATACAGTTACCCTTTCCCTTATATAAAGGTACTATTACTGCTCTCTGCCTATCTCTCGGAACTATACCCTCCATAAATGTTTTGTTACAGAACTTCCAAATCCATTCAATCACCATCTCGCCTCCATTCTTGATCATTTCACCAGTAATTCCATCTATACTGGCATATTTACCATTCTTCAACTTTGTCACCTTACCCATTACCTCATCCTTAAAATACCTATTTCTTCTTTCACCATCAAACCCACATACATGATGAAATGGATGTGAGAAATCTGCATAACAATGGCAGTAATGTAGAGGTGATAGTGATTTCACCTCTTCAATACTGCCATTTTACGCAGATTTTTGAAGTGTTCCTTCCACACTCTTCTCACATCCATTTCATCATTTCCGATAGCACCATCCCTATTCATTATTTTATGCAGATTCCCCTTACTCTCATTCTTTACCTTTCGCGCTTCCCTTCAGAAAAGCTTCTTTTTCCCTTGCAAGTCCCCATTCTTCCTTCTAAATTGTTCGTTTACCTAATTTTTTCTCCTACGTATGCAACTTGTATTTTTCCTTTTTTTCCTCCTCATATAATTCCAAACATCTTTCTTTTGAGACCTCCTCATTTGCTTGTACCACATTCAACCACGCCTCATTTTTTTTATCTTTAACTGCTTGCATCACCTCTTCTTTCCATCATTCACTCTTGAGATTCTTACTTCCTACTCTAACACATCCACGTACTTCTCTTGCGCTACTAACAAGGGCTTTCTTCATTTGTGTTCAGATTTATCTTGTTCACATTCAACTGATTTATTCGCATGCGCATTTAAATACTTTCCCTTATTAACTTGTTCACTTATATATATATTATATATATATATATATATATATATATATAATATATAATATATATATTTTTTATATATATTATATAAATAAATATAAATATAATATATATAATATAATATATATATATATATATATGTTATTTCTAGGTAATCCAAGACCTAAAGACCAAGAATACTTCGATAGAATTCCAGCACTTTCACAAGAAACTCAAGAATTCCATAAGGTAAGTGTAAAAGAATTATTCTTCATATAACTCTGGCGTCTAGCCGTTTTATTATTTTTTTTTTTATTACCCCGTACGAGTCTTCGAACTCAAACATGAGATCATTTGTTTTGCAAAGTAGGGTATAAATCTAATATTTTATCCCTTCAGATAGCCAAGAAGAGAAAAAGAGTGAATGATGAGAATGGTAGCTCAGTTGATGAATCAGCATCCTGTCAGTGATGGTGTGGGGAGTGGGGCTTGCTTGATGATTCAGAGTGAAGAATGAGATAATCATATAGATTCCTATATCTGTGACAAAATCATATAGATTCCTATATCCGTGACAAAATCATATAGAAGAACGTATTTACTTTTATGATGTAAAAATAAAAAATTAGATTGTTTGCCTTAAAGTATTTAATTTTCACTTTGAGTTCCTTTTTCAATGGGGGGAAAAAATAAGGAAATTTTTTTTGTAAAAATCGTTTTTGTTTTTATTAAAAATTTAGCCAATTTTTTTAGTTGTCTTTCTACCTTTTCAACATGTATATTAGGTATATTTAGACATGTATATTAGGTATATTTAGACTGGTTGGGTACAACCCTGTATTTGGAAATTAATGGGAAAAGTAAATAAAGTATCTGATGGTATTAAATAACTGACGGGGGTTATTGATTAGAATATCAGATCATTATATTGTCTTATTTAAAATTAAATTAGTGGAGACATGGATGGAGAGGAAATAAAAAGAGTAAGGAATTGGGAGTGAGAAGTTCATTGAACAGGGTTATAAGGAAAAGTATGTGAGAGGACTTGCGAATAAATCTGTTGAACGTGAACAAGATGAAATTGAGCGATCTTCGACGCAAATGAAGGAACCTTCTAGTAGTGCAAGAGAAATATGTGGGTGTGATAAAGTAGGTTTAAGAATGTGAATGGTGGAATGAAGAGGTGATACAAAGGGTAAAAGTAAAATTAGCGTGCTTGAATGTGCTAAATGCCAATGATGTGGTTTCGAAAGAGGTATATGGAAATATATACTTATAAGGAGGAAGACTAAAGGTTGCATGCACAGGAGAATAAAAGGCGGAAATGAGCAGTTTGGAAGGAGAATGAATGTAGACTTACAAAGGGAATAAGAGGCTGTTCTGAAAGGTTAAGAGAGTAGGGGGAATTTTCATAGAATAATGAACAGGGATGGAGCTTTCGTGCTATTGATGAGATAGAGACAGTGGAGGGAACACTTCGAAAATCTGCATAACATTCAATGTTGAAGGAAGTCATAGTTAAGGTTAGTGGGTTTGATGGTGTAGTAAGAAGTAGGTGTTTTGGGAATGAAATAATAGGTAGAATGAGAAAGTTGAAGAGTGGTAAATCAGCAGGTATAGATAAAATTGGTAAAATAATGAATAATTAATAGAGATGGGATTGTGATTGACTGGATATAGAAATTGTGGTAAAGCGTTTGTGAAGGGTATTAATCCGCAGGATTGGAGGAGAACAGTGATAATACCCTTGAAAAGGGTGAAGATGGTAGGGGGAATTTGATTATTAAGTGTTGTAGGGTAAAGATATTTGCTGGTATTTTGGATTGAAATAGTGCGTCGAGGTGCTGACTGTTGAAGAACAAGGTGCTTTTAGAGGATGTAGATCCAATTTTTACATTGATGCAAATGGGAGAGAGAAACAACAACACTATTTGTTTCTTGGACTTTCAATAGGCGTATGATAGAATTAATAGGGAAGTTATGGCAGGTGTTAATAATATATAGTGGTGGTAGGCTTCTGAATTGAATCAAAAGTATGTTGATTTTAGTGTGTGTGCAATAATAAGTTGAGTAGAGAGTGAATGTTCTAATATTAAACGTGGGGTGAGGCAGGGAATTCTTTTTGAATATTTAATTTGTATGTAGATGGGGTGATGAAAGAAAGGGGTTAGACTAATGGAGAATGGATGTGCCTTACTTATTGTATGCGGATGATTTGATTTTGTGGGGTATCTGAACAGAGTTTGAGAGGATTGGAAAGTAAATGTAGACAAGAGTATGGTTATGGTAGTGAGTTAAGAGAATCCACGGTGTGAAATCTTGTTAGATGGTGAGCAACTGGAACAAGTGTCTGAGTTTAAATATTTAGGATACATATTGGATGAAAAGGGAACGGATGATTTTCAGTGTGGTGTATAAATATATATATATATATATATATATATATATAAACATATAATATATATAATATATATATATATATATATATATATATATATATATATAAGGGGAGAAGTAACACGCATACTCGAAGTGGGATGAAATTACCTTCCCATTTTTAATGGCTGCGTCTTTCTCTTTTGCGTTCATATTCTTTACACATTCATATCCTCCAGGCAACATATTATTAACCACCATTTATCCACATTATCAATATACACATGAATAAAGTACACACCCCTCTTCTAGATAACACCTTTACAGACATCCCTACCTACTCATCCCATGTGTGTGGGAGAAAGAATGAGCCCACATTCGATATGTCCATGCGGGTCGTAGAAGTGGACTAAGGGACGGTGGTAGTTGGGTTGGCTGCGCACTACCACCTATCTCTTTGCTAAGAATGCTGATGCATGCCTCGGAGATGGCCGTTTGATCGCCGTAAACGGCCTTCAATCTTTCGGCGATTGTATTGAATTCGTATGGGTACATGGATGTCAGAAGGAATAAATGTTGAGGAGAAGGTGATGGATGTATTTAGGATAAATTTGATCTGAATTTGCTCGCTAGTGACTGAAACAAAGATGAAAGGAAAACGGTGAAAATAAAATGTCCATTGTTGATGTGAAATTTGGTGTGCTGGTGTGGAATGAATGAGAGAGGGAGAAAGGAGTGCAATTTTGATGAGTGACCTGTGGTACAAAGCTATGGTAAACTTTGTGTGTGTGAGTCCTAGAATTCTATTGGTTAAATTTAAGTTTTGAAAAGGTCAAGGTATGTGTGCTTGTGACGTATGGTCCATCTGAGGGGAAACGTTGAAGGAGTACGATTTTTTGGGTAAATTCTGAATGATGCTCGATGGGCGTGAGTAGGAGCTCAGATTGATAAGTGTTGGGGGGGACCTGAATAGATTGGATAGTGTGCATCAAAAAAAAGGGATGGATATAACAGGCGGTTTTGGGGGTGGCGGGAGAAAAAATAGGAATGGTAGGAAGGTGATTGATTTCTGTAAAGAGAGAGGTATGTGTTGTGCTAAGTAATAACTTTCTTTAAACAAAGAGTATCCATAAGTATACTAAAGTTTGGTGTAGGTAGAGATTGGTTTATCGAAGTGAAAAGTATGATTGATTTTGTATTGGTAGATGGATGTTGAATCAGTGAAGGGGTTTTAGGAATGGGATTATCGGTTCATTATGTTGTTCTATGTAAAAATTAAGTTAATGATGGAGAGGAAGGTGATACAAAGGAAGTAGGTAAAATTAAGAGTGAGAAGTTGAGCGTGAACAAGACAATAAGGAAAAGTTGTAAGATCGCTCGCTAGTAAATCGGTTGAAAGTGAACGAGTTGATACTGAAACACAATCTGGGGGCAAATGAAGAAGCAATTGTTAGTAGTGCAATAGGGTATGTGGATGTGCTAAAAGAGGAAGTAAGAATGTTAACAGCGGATGGTGGAATGAAGAAGTGATGAAAGCGGTTAAAAGGTAAAAAAGTAGCGTGGTTGAATGTGACTAAAAGCAAATGATGAAGTTTCAAAAGAAAGATGCTATGGAATATATAAGGAGGGAAAAAAGAAAATCTAAAAGGTGCATTTTACGTTAGGAAGAAAAAACAATGAGGTAAATGAACAGTTTGGAAGGAGGTATGAGATGAGGACAACAAGGAAGAATAGGAAGCTCTGGGAGCTGGAAGGTAAGCGCGAAAGGTGAGAATTGAGAATTAAGGAAACCTGCTTAGGAATAATGAAATAGGGATTGGTGCTTTTGTAACTGATGAAATGGGAGTGTGAGGGGAGTGTGAAAGAACACTTCGAAAATCTGCCAAACATTGACAGTAAGTAATGATGAGGTGTTATTGAATGTGTGTGGTTTTGATGGTGCTAGAAGGGAATAGGTATTTTGGGATGAGGTTAATAGTAAGGAGGAAGGTAATGGTTAGAGTGAAAAAGTTGAAGAATGCCGTAAATCTGCAGGTATAGATGAAATTTACTAGTGAAATGATCAAGAACGGAGGCGAGCTGGGGTATTTGATTGGATTTGGAAGTTGTGTATATAAAAGCGTTTATAGAGGGTTTAGTTCCAAGGGATTGGAGGAGAGCAGTAATATGACCCTTATATAAGGGTAAGGGGAGAAAAGGGGAAACTGTAAGAAATTAAACGGCGAGAATAAGTTTATGCAGTGTTTTAGGGAAGGTAGTTATGCTGGTATATTTTGGTCGAAAGAGTGCCCCGAGTGACTAAGGACTGATTGGTGAAGAAACAAGGTGCGTTTAGAGTGGTAGGGGATGTGTGGATCAAATCTTTACGTTGAAACAAATGATTGAAGAAAAAAATGAGGAGAAGAAGAATAAATTAATATGTTAGGTTTCATGGATTTTACAACCAGGCGTTAATGATAGTTAATAGGGAAGTTTATGGGCAGGTATTAGTGCATGTATGGTGTGGTGGTAGGCTTTCTGAAATGGAATCAAAAGTATTATGACGTTAGTGAAGCGTGTTTAAGAATAAATGGTTGGTGTCAATGGTGATTGGTTAGGATTAATAGCGGAGTGAGACAGGGTGTGTTATGTCTCCTTGGTTATTCAATTTGTTATATGGATTGGGGTATGAAAGAATTAGAGGTGGGGATGGCAGGAAATGTGTTAGAATGATGGAGAATGGAGACGAGTGGAGGATGCCCACTATTATAATGCGCATGAGTTGGTTTCTGTGTGAGCGATCTGAAGAGCAGAGTTTGAGATGGATTGGTAGAGAGATTTGGCCAGGTGTGTAAAAGGAGGGTTTCCTGAAAGTAAACGAGAGTAGAGTTAAGGTTATGGTTGTGAGTGAGGACACCAGTGTGAAGTTATGTTAGATGGTGAGCAGCTGGGAAAGGTGCATCCAAGTTTAAATATTTAGGTTGTGTGTTGATGAGAAGGGAACGGATGATGCAGGATGTAGTGCGAAAGTTGTGAATGGCAGGGAGGTGGCTTGTGCAATTAAATCGTTGTGGAATGTGAAGGACTTAAGTTCTTGAGTGCGCCTTAGAGTCTTACATGAAGGGTATGTTGTTTACCTGTTATTGTATGCGTAGTAGGGACTATGCGTCGGAATAAGGAAGTATAGATCTAAGTCAAAAGTGTGCAGATGAACAATTTAGGGGCATGCTAGGTGTGAGAAGAATTATAAAATGAGGAATGAACGTATTAGAAAATGTGTGGTGTGGAGAAAGGGGTAAATGAGAGAATAAATGAAAGTATGTGAGATGGTTTGGTCATGGTGGAAAGGATAAATGATAGTCGGTTAGTTAAGCGGATGAATAGTGGTATATAGTGGGGAGTGTGTTGGGAACTGACCGGCGGGAGAGAACCAAAGAGGAAAGTGATTGAGGTCGGTGAACGAATGGCTGAAGGAAGAGAAATGTGAGTTTTGCGGTAGAGGCAGAAGAAAAGGTGTATAACAGAGGAATGGGCGGTGGGATGTGTAGAGGGGATTATGGTTTGTGGCCCAACCTGGGTTCTAAGGGAATGAACCCCTACATTGACGAATCTACCATAGTGAGGGTCCATCGGCGTGTCCATGAAGCTTAGGGTGCGATTTTCTGACTGCGTGGTTCCACTAATTAATCGTACTGATGGGGGGCGTAAGGCTGGGGCTTCTTTTCGACTTTTCATGTTCTTCTACTGCTTTTCTTTCCCAATGCCCGTCGCGCACCTTACTCCCTTCCTGGGAAAGATTAAGGAAGATTAAAGAAGATATATTATAATATATACTATACTATATATATATATATATATATAATATATATATATATAGTATATATATAATATAAATAGTATATATAATATATATATATTTATATATATATAATATATATATTAGGTCAGCTTTCTCGATTATCCGTCGAATATGTATCTTAAAAAACTAATTAATGCTACAGTATAAAAACGAGAATACATTGCTGGAATTTTCTGGATCCAATGCTGGTCCTGGAAATGTAAAATATATATATATATATATATATATATTATACTATATATAATATATATATAATTATATAGATATATAATATATATAATATATATATATATATATATATATAATATATATATATATCAGGCGTTCACACACTTTCTGGAAAGTCAGGAAAGTCGGGGAAAAAAAAATTGGTCAAGGAAAGTCAGGGAAACGTTTTTAAAATATGCTGAAAGAAGTCAGGGAAATTCCCAAAAAATCCCATAAAAGTCAGGGAAATTTTAAATTTCAAAACATATGAAGAATGATCCATGGACCAAGTTACATATTTTTGATATATTTTTTTTTTCACTTACCTGTAATAATTGTGGAATGAGAGATGTATTTGATAAGTGAATGAAAAAGATGGGCGAGGGAATGACATTCCATAAATCTACTTCTATCCGGTTTCTTTCTATTTAGTTCACTATTACCTACTATTCTTCCTATCCTGTTTCGTAGAAGTTGTTCAAGTTCATCCTTCCGATTGAAGGTGATGGTATATGGATGGTTTTTAGACTGTATGACTTATGACTTAATCTGTTTATATCTTTTTCTTTTTAGGGAATTATACTTTTTGAGGTGTTTTTTTTTTTAGGTTTGACGAAGGGATTTTTGATTTTTGTGCAGTTGAAGGTATTTATTATTTTTTTTATTAAAATGACATTCAAGGCAAAAAAAAAAAAACTTAACTTTAACGACCAGTGGTTGGACGTCAAACTGAACCTTGGTTCATTTCTGTTCACAGATTTACAATGTCTCGTACTTAATATTATGGAAAGATTTCTAAAGTCCAGTAAAATGCCTGCTACAACCAACAACTAAGCTTTTTGCATTAGATTTACATGACAAACTTGAATGCCAGACTGTGCAAATCAAAATGACAGAAAAGATATTAGAAAGATGTTCTCTGAAGTACAAGCCTGTCCAATGGCTCTCATCATTGGATCCTAGTATAGCTTTTCATCAGCCAGAACAAGGGAAACAAAGATTTGATTTATTGCTAGAGGCATTGTACACCAATAACTGAATCACAGATTCTGTTGCTGAGAAAGAAAAAGCACTATACTCTACTTTGCAGTGAAGGCTCATTCTACCCTTGAATTAAAAAATTCAAAAATATTTTTGGATGTGATTGTCCTTCTAAGAGACTAGAGAGTTTTTTTCTTCTATAGCACCTGAGAATCAATGTTTTGCGGAATTGTGGCAAATATTTAAATTAGGACTGATATTTTCGCATGGAAAGCGACAGGGGAAGGAGGGTTTTCTATAAATGAAGCAATTTTAGGGGAGAATCTGAAAGAACATAGTCTGATTCTCAAAGAACAGTGCGACAATTCTATAAAGATCCTTCATGAAAGTATTAAAATTCCTATCACTTCAAAAAATGTGACAAATGGTAAGAGCTGTCCCATAGGAGATATGAAGAACATCTTCAAAGAGTCAAAACAGAAAGAAAAAGAAGAGAATAAAAAGGGTGAAAAAAGAAAATTACCATACAGATCAATAAACTTGAAAAGCAGAGAAAGATGTTAAAACTGAAGGCTTTAACAGAAGAAGCCGCTATAAAATCAAAATTCAAATGCTTGAGAAGAAAAGTTAATCTTAAATCTCCCCATTTAGAACTTTTGTGATTACAGTGGACGCTATTTCACCTAGGCTATTAATGTAAGCTGTTAATTTATTTTATTTTTGTATAAATAAAACTGTTTTCTTTTTGAAAAATAAAAAAAGGAGTGCTTTGGACGGCTATGGGAGGTTAGGCTTATACTAAAAAAAAAATATTTTTTTAAATTCATCCATGATGTATGAACAATCTAAATAAGTTTTCAATGAATGTTAATGTATGAACTGAGTAAATAGGCTGCAATAAAGATTAATAGATATTTTATACACCAAAAATAACGAACACGCTGGGCAGGGAAAATTTGCAGATGGGTCAGGGAAAGTCAGGAAAATCAAATTCAAAATTTTAGTGTGAAAACCCTGTATATATATATTATATATATATATATATAATGATATATATATATATATAATATATATATATATAATATATATATATATATATAGATATATATATAAATATATATTATATATATATATATATAATATATATATATTATATACTATATATTATATTAGTATATATATATATATATGATATATATATATATTATATATATATAATATATATATATATATATATATATATATATATATATATATTTATATATATATAATAATTATAATATATATAATATATACTATATATATATATATCCCCCCAGTCGGTCGCTCACCGTGTAGTGGTTGGGGGGCTCTCTGGGATGCTGTTGGGCGGGATATACGGATATACCACCCGCCCTTCAGCGTCCTAGAGCGAAGAGGCGATTTTTTTTTTTTTTTTTTTTTTTTTTTTTTTTTTTTTTTTTAATTCCCACCCCATAAAATCCCTTTTATTTTGTATAAGGTGACCCTCCCCTTTTCCATCACAGCCCCTGGGGCTATCTGGTGCCTCTTCCCGCACGGGTTTACAGGTTCACCCACACTTCCTCCCCGTATGAGGGTACAGTTGAAAAACCGTGTCAATTTACGCTCACTTCTGACCGGGCCGCCAATTGTACGGCGAACCTGAGCTTGGCTAACCACTGGGAGCGCTGTTCTTGCCACTTTGTGTATAATGCTCGACTTTACTCGAAGGACATTAGGTGCCGTGTGGTACACGGGTGCGACCCCACGTAAAGGTTTGGAGGATTCTTCCGATGGCCACATCCAACCAGCCACCCTAGGGTGGGGTCCGGGTGGTTGTGTGGGTCTCTGGACTGTGACCTGCTGTGGAGAGAAGGATTACCCTTCCGTATAAAACATACGCCCTTTCCAGGCCCTCCTGTTATTGCTTTATGTCTCATTTGCTGTATTGCCTATAGTGCTCATCATGGGACGAAGCTTGTGGTTTAAATCTTATATGGAAAAGTCCTTAAAAGAAAAAAACGTTCTTAAATAAAGGTGAGCTGAACCATCTGCCAGCTTCCCAGCCTGGCCCTACCACGGTCCCTACAACTTCTAGACCTGGTACCTATAATTTGCTTTCTTCTTCTACTACACCTGAGGGTCTTTCGCAAAATTTCATCGATTCGTCGACCAGCGAACAGCAAAACACCTCAGGTGCCCCCACGGTCCGGGCAATCCCGTAAAGGTGCCCCCCGTAATAGTCGTACTCATTCGTTTACTCCATACGCCGCACCCCCTCCAGGAATGTCAGCAGACATGTCATTCCCGATTTATTACATAATGCGATCCACTACCTCCAAACTGCTTACGTGAGCCACAGAACCAGTTCCTCTTCAGTAGGGCACTCGGAAAAAGCCCTAGGAGTGGGAAGACCCTCCAGTCACGATTGATGAGGAATGGTCCATTCTTGTAAAAGCTGCTAACCGAAATCAAAGTTCCATTCTGTCCATCCTTAAGTCTCTTGGAATGTTGTAATTATTTCTACTCCTGATGGACAAAGAAAACACATCAAAGGCACTATTTATTGTTATAAACAGAAAGACGAAGACACAGCTATCATTTTGGAAGAACTCCAACGAAAAGATTTTCCGTTACAAACATTTATTGATTTCCCCCTCGTGCGGAAACCCCGACAAAACCAAATCCCCGTTTACTGCTGACCTTTAATACCCCTTATTCCAACCTAAAAGGCTCAAAAATTAGAGGTTCGGAAAGTTATAGTGTTTCCCGCTACGTTTTATCCCTTCGACCCAGGACGTCTGCTTCAAAATGTCAACGGTTTGGTCATCCCCGATAAATACTGTAGGGGACAGGAAGACATATGCCCAATCTCTGCGGAGAAATATTTCACACTCCATGTGAAAATACCCCTAACTGCAGAAAACTGCAAAGGACCCCAAACAGTGCTTCCTCTTCAGAAATGGCCCGTCTTACCTGTTTTGAACAGGAGGTTTTAGAGCTATGTACTATAACATAAATTGAGCAGGAGAGATCCTATACGCCAGCTCCAACGAAAAATATCAAACAAATCAAAATCAAACTTACGCCACAATTTTACAGCTACCCCCACGTCTTCACGCGTTTTAATCCGCCAACACAACCCTCTCCTAATAGAACTCCTCTCTTAAATTCCGTTGAAACTCAGGCAAGTACTGCAACCAGTCTACCTGTACTGCCCACATACCAACTTCTCAAAGACAGCAAAAGCAAGCCCTTTGATTCATAATCTCCCGTCCAAAAAAGAGCACGTCAATAAGCTATCCTGAGCATTAACCTCTCAATCAAGCTACCCAAGGAAACTAAGCTAGCTCATCCAATACAAAATTTGGAAAACACTTCCTGCCAGACACCCTGTCCATACTCACCATTAACTTATGCATTGAGTTGCTTCTCTCCCTTAATCCCCCCTATCATTTTTATCTAAAAACTCTCCTGGTTATAAGTATGTTTATATATCTATCTATCAAAAAATCTTATGTTCGCCAAGTTTAAAGATTATTCCTTTATAAAAGTAGTATAAGTTCCGTATATCGTTAAACGATATGAACATGCTAGTATACCCTCAAGTAAAAATGCAACTCAGAAGAGACCTCGCCATAAGTCACTTCTGCGTAGTGAGCAAATGCAAGGCTTTAATAGACTATCTCTCTATATATATCTCTCATATCTATAGAACAACTCACCAACCAATTCATCTAATAGCTACTATATACTACTCTATGATTCTTCTAATCTCTCTATCTCTATACTTCTCTAAGGATTCATATCTTCATATATATTGAATTGGATAACAGCTCCCAAATTGAGCTTGATGCGATGACCCATTCTCTTTCTAATGCTTCCCTGCACTTCCGAGAAAGGTGAATGGAAAACTGTTCAACGTAAACGTCGCAAACGCTCTAAACGTTCTGGGTTTGCATGGAGGCATGAAGATGACCTCTCTATGTCCCCATTCTTCCTAATTCAAACTACCCAATTCCCAAAAATCACCCGCGATGATGAAGCACTGGAAAATCTCCAGATCAGACCATGCCAATGTCATCGAATCCCTTATTGGAAATCGATGTCGTAACCCCAAACATTCTCAAAAAGACAATACCCTTCTGGATACACCTTCCTTCCCCATTTCCAATGGAAACAACTCTATGCCCCTCCCACATTTCTGAATCTGCTTGCAAAGAGGATTCTGATACTGCTCTCTCACTTAATAAAATAATGGCAGCATTACGAATGCTCTTCTATTAACCACCCAAACCCACATAAAACAAGTTGAATTCGGTTGAATTCAACTTATCTCGCATTCATGGTGAAGCTCTTTCATCAAATACATCTTCTGAAAACTCCTCCCTAAAAGACGTCATACAACCTAACAAATCTCTTGTGTATGACTACCCTGGCCCCCCAGGTTTTGTTCCCCCTTCTCGCCGAGACCCACATCTCTCAACCTTCCCTCTCAATCCGAACCCACCTCTAACATTACTCCCAATAGCCACATAGAGACAATTGTCCTAATAAGACCACCATCATAATATTAATAACTCACGCATGACTACTTGTCCTCAAATGGAATGTCGGTATTACTTAATTCGAAAAGAACTTTTCAACTATTAAACATATGTTTACACCAAAGTGTAATGTGCAAGAAACTCCGACTATGGTGCTATGGTTCGTGACTTCCTTCAACCATCTGAATATAATAAATCCCCGTTAACTTCTATAGAAAGAGGTGACAATGATAAGGGGAGGAGCAGGAATACTCATTCACAAAAATCTATCCCCATTCCCCAGACCCTCTCCAAACCAAACTTCATGCAGTAGCGGCAAGAATTCAACTTATCCATCGACATTACTATATGTTCAATCTACTTGGCTCCAAAGTAGTGAATTTACGTAATGGTCGACTTTAGCAGATCTTTTAAACAGCTCCCTGGCTCCGGTTGTTATACATAGGTGACTTCAACCTCCGCCACCCCTTGTGGGGTGACTCTCTGTCACTTCATCTAAGTCCAAAATCTTAAAGATCTCCTAACCCCCTTTTCCCTGGGATGCCTGAACACAGGACTCCCCAACCTATGAACTTTTAGATACACACACTTCTTCTTGTATCGACATTTCCTTTTAGCTCCCATTCCCTTATGGATCGTTTTACCTGGTCCGCTTTGATTATTTATTCGGCAGAGATCATTACCCATAGCATTAAACGAGCTTGCTCCAAGCCCAATGCAAAAACCCACCTCCAGCTGGCGTTTTGATCGAGCGGAGTGGGCTCCTTTTTATTCAGGCGACAGCTATCCCTCTTTCTCCTTCATTAAACGATTTCCGACTGTTGATGATCGCCTTTCCTCTTCCAGAAAGTCAGTCATCTCGGCGCAGCGGAACTTGCAGTTTCACAGTTCTTCCTCAGACAGGCGGTCGGCAACCCCTTGGTGGCCCAATAGTGCGCACAAGCCAACCGAGAGAAGAAGAAACCTCTACAGGCAATACAAAAAGGCCCGTACTACCGCCAAACATGATTATTTAAAGCTGCCGCCAAGCGACATCAGGCGAATAATCGTCAAACCGTAAAAAAACAATATTTTCGAACTTACATATCGACTGTTAACTCCACAACTCCCTTCCCTTAGTGTGATAAGTTTACACAGAAATATCTCGGTCGCTCCAATGACTCTTCCACCCCACAGTCCTCCGTTTATGGCGCCTGAAATAACTGATACGATTTCAGCTCCGGCGGTGTAGCGAATGCGTTAGGTTATTACTTGCTAGCCATTCGAGTTCATTCCGTTACACTGAAGCCTTTCAAAAACTGAGAACTGACACAACACTACCGCCGGACTTTTCAACAGCGAAAGGAGAAGATCATACCCTACAACCGTCTTTTTACACTTGCAGTGTATCAAACTGCACTGGCGAAATAGGCAAGACGGTGCCCTTCGCGTCCAGACATGATTTCTTACATCATGCTCCGTCATATCCATCCTCGGCGGTCAGCATTTTTGCTGGATTTATATAAAAGAATCTGTTAAAAAGTTATTTCCCATCTATGTGACAATAGCTTTTCTACATCCCAATTCCCAAACCTGGAAAAAGATCCGAAGTTGGCAGACAACAAAAGACCAATTTCGCTGACCTGTCACTCCTGTAAATTAATGAGGAAAATGGTTTCTGCCGCCCTTCTCCCTGTTCTGGCGAGAGCCGTCAAGACATATTCTCAAACTTCCAATTTTGGTTTCCGCAAAAAATCGCTCGACTGCGGACACCCCTGTTGGTAAAACTAGACCATGACATTCCGGGGAAGCCTTCTCAACTGGTGGGGATGGTTCTGGTGTCTTTTTTGACTGAAAGGCTTATCGACACAACGTGGAAAACTGGGATTCTCCTTAAACTCCATTCGCTTGGTTTCCGCCGACAACTCCCTCTTTTTATCAAATGCCTTCTGTCACACAGATCTATCCAGGTTCGTTGCTCTTCTATTCTGTCACGCCACTTTACTCTGGATGAAGGCGTTCCGCAGCGTAAGGTGTTTTAAGTGTTACTACTATTTCTCTGGATTTATATGATATTGTTACCTCATTCACGACTGTTCATTTTTCTCTATATGCGATGACTTTAGACATTATACATAGCCGGGCCAGCGCTGCCTTTCTTCGAACGGCAAACTTCAACTAGCTATTGAAAATATTTCACACCAGTGGGCTAGCTCCCATGGCTCATTTTTCTCCCACCAAAACCTCAGCAGTGCTTTTTAAGAAAAAAAGGGAATCGAAGAACTTCCCACCTTCTTCCAGCGAACCTAACGTTTATATGGTTCGCCCATTCTGTGTAACTTCACAGGTTCAAATTTCTAGGGCTCATCCTAGATGACCACTTAAAACATATGCAACGCATATTAAACACCTAAAACAACTTGTCATCCGCACCTTGACCTGTTACGTCATCCCGCCTCAAAATCTTGGGGTGCTGATCGCCAAATCCCTTTTACGTCGTTACGTAGCCCTGAATTCCGATCGAAACTGGATTATGGCTGTGCAATATATTGGTCAGGCCTCCACAACACTACTACACCTGTTAGATCCCATCCAAAACAAAGCGATCCGTATCTCCACTGAGCTTTTCGATCGTCCCCCCAGGTGAGCCTTGAAGTTGAATCCAATGTGATTCCACTCTCTCTCGAAGGGAAATACATCATGTGACAAGTCATCTTCGTTTTCAAACCCCCAATACCGTCTGCCTTGACACCGATTCTGCAGGAAGTACCTCAGAATCCTAATTACTGCCATTGCAAAACGGTTATTAACATCTTTAATTTCCTCAACATCCCGTTTCAAAAGTGCTGCCTTTCTCTTTTGACGAAGGGTACACCCTCTACGAAAAACGCATGCTCTACCATTTGCTTGGCTTCTACATCTCTCTCCAAATCTAGCCATCCTGCTGACCCTGTTAAAAGCATCATTTCTGTCTCACGCCGCAGGTTCACGATAAATTTACTCCAGTGTTTACTGATCGGCTCTAAAATAGGGGACAGTGTGGCGCTTCTGCTGTCTTCCCTGACCGCAACCTCTCCCATACCCTTCCCTTATGCTTCAATTTTTACAGCAGAGTTAACGGCTATATTGATTTGCGTTCTCGAATTCTAATCCTTAACCAAGATCACTCATATGTCGTTTATTCAGATTCGCTTAGCGCGCTACAAGCGCTTAAAACCCCTTATCTGAAAACTCAATTGTAATCAGCTGTACAACAATTCTATTCGACTTCTCCCACTCCCGTAAGAAACCAAATTATTTATGTTGGACTTCCCTCTCATGTAGGGTGGTAACTGGCAATGAAATCGCTGACAGAGACGGCCAAAATGGCCGCCTCCTCTTCTCGGAGTTGTTCCAGGTGGGTACCTCCCGGATGCCATTCACAACGCCGCCTCCCCATCAACCGATTACTATCCTGCTCTTCGCAACGGGGCTTTCGATCTTGTTGGCAAGAGTGCTGACGAGTGATCGGCTGGGAAGGAAACTCAGAAACATTAAAGCCGAACATCGTCGGAGTGGTCTTATCCTCCCACAGACGAAAAGCGCTTACATGAGGTTGATACTTGCACGCCTCCGTATTGGCCACCAATATTCACTCACAGTCATTATATGTCACGAGAACCCTCCTCCCATTGCAAAATTTGTGCCGTCGGCCACACCCGCCAATCTGTTCATCATAATCTTTCATTTGATTGCTCCCACTGGACGCCTATTCGCTGTCGTTATTTTCCTACTTACGGTCGCATAACACCTTCTAAAAGATTATCCCATATCTAATCTGAATCTTCCCACTTTAGCAGTAACACTATTTTCTTGTATCTTCAAGAAGTGAATATTCTTCATAGCATTTGATTTTGTAATGTAATCTTAAGACTATTAACAATGCAAGGATAAAATTTTATTTTAGTTTTTTATTTATTTTGACTGACTGAAAATATTCATTTCACCAATCAAATCTTTCTTTGACATTCGAAACAATTATATATGACAGGGCCCTCCCATTGTGCTGATTTTCAGCCCAGTGTGGCCGCTTCATTGATGAGCCGTCGGTGGGTCCTGTACACTAACTCAAAAAAAAAAAATACTCAAAAAACTACAATAGCTACAGCGAAAAGGAATACATTTTTGGAAATCCCGGGTAAAATTTCACATAAGAAAATGTAATAATAATAATAATAAAAAAAAAATTCATTGTTAATAAATTAAGTAATATGATTAGAAGCCTATTTAGAGACCTTTTACTGGTTACTTGTTAAAATAAATACTTTCTATTAAAATTTTGTTTTTTGTTTTTTTACTAAAGAATACCCCAAGGGTATTACGCACCGATGGCAGAGTCGGGGGGTCTCGGCCTTTCCGGGGAACTAACGGGGTAGGACTAATTCCCCCACTCCGGGGAGGGTCTCCGGACACCCCCGCTCTTTGTATTTGGGTGGTGTCGCGGGGGGTTCCTCCGCCCCTCCCCTACGGGTATGGAAAACGTCCCCCCCCTATGTTCCCCGTCGGCTCGCTCGAGCCCCCTAGTGTGCCGTATAAAGCAAAATATAATAGAAAGTCTATTTTTTTAACGAGTACCGAATAAAAGGTCTCTAAATAGGCCTTCTAATCACATACTTACTATAATTATTAACAATAATTTTTTTTATATTATTATGTATTATTACCATTTTCTTATGTTGAAATTTTACCAGCGATTTCCAAAAATGTATTTTCCTTTTCGCTGTAGCTATTGTAGTTTTTGGAGATATATATTTTTTTTTATTTTTTTTTTTTTTACATTTCCAGGACCAGGCATGACCAGGAATTCCAGCAATTGATTCCGTTTACTGTAGCAATTAATAGTTTTAAGATACATATTGACGGATAATCGAGAATGGCTGGCTAATAATATATCATATATATATTATATATATATATATATATATATATATATATATATATATATATATATATATATATAATAATATATTGTATATATTAAGAGAGAATTTATGGATATATATATATATATATATATATAGTATATATATATATATATATAATATATATATTTAAATATTTAAGGTATATATATATTATATGATTATCATTATATTATATTATGTATTATATTATATTATATATTATTATTATATTATATTATATACTCAAGAAATGTTTGGTATCGGTTTCATTTAGAGCATTTTTTTTTTTTGTATATGCAACATTTTTGACTCTGGGCAGGGAGTAATTTTTTATTCGCCATTTGGTAAATCTAATTTTTTTTTTTTTATTTAATTTCAGGAACTTGAGGAAAAACGAAGGAAGGAATCACGGGATGATCGTAGGCGACGCAATAGGAGAGGTGAAGATGGAGGAAGACCATTTGGAAGAGGAGGTGGAGGAAATAGAAGAGGCTTTGGCGGTCGTGATTTTGGTGATTACGGCGAGGAAGAGCCAGAGGTGGAGTGGGAGGAGGACTATGGTGGAAGGAGAGGAAGAGGTGGCCGTGGTGGCGGCCGCGGCGGTGGTTCAAATTGGAAGGCTGGTGGAATGCTTGGTGGATGGGGCTCCAGTGGCAGTGACGGTGGCGGTCGCAGAAGTGGTATGGCCGCTCCCCGTCCACTTCTTGCCGGATGGGGCGGAGGAGGAGGTGGTGGTGCTGGCGCAGGTTCAGGTATTAGTTCTCGTCTAGGTCCAAGAGGAGGAGGAGGTGGAGGTGGAAATCGAGGCAATTTTGGAGGAAACAAATATGGAGAAGGTTTTCAAGAAGGATTTCAAGCAGGATTGGAAGCCATAGGTAGTCAGATCTCGGGTTTTGGCCAAGGAGGTGGTTGGAATATGGCCCAGACTCAAGAGGATTATACGGCGGACGACAATTTGGAGGAGGAGGAGGACAATTACAATATGAATATGAACGAGACTCCAGGCCCATGCGGATGGGATTACTCTGGCAACAGCGCGAGCAGCAACCTTGGTGGGAACATGAGTGGAATGGGAACTGGGCAAATGAGAGGGGGTCAGAATTCTGGGGGGTCTTATCCTCGTCATCTCAGCGATCAACCGGTAACATATCCAACCAGCGTAACAAATCCTCAACAAGGGGGGCAGGGAGGGTTCGGAGAGTGGAACCAAGGTGGTGGTAATTGGGTTGGAGGAGGAGGAGGAGGTGGAAATTATGGGTGGGGTGGTCAAGGCGGAGCTGGAGGAGGAGGAAGAGGTGGTATTGGTGGTGGTGGGAACAATTACCAAAGCTTCGGTGAACCTGCTTCTAAGAAGTGGAAACCCAGTCCACAACAAGGGAATAGCTTTCAACAAGGTAATAGCTTTAATTATGATTACAATAGTTATTAGTAAAAATTTTTCGATGTATTGTTCTTTTATTCAGAAAATTCTACTTGTAATTGTAGTCTGAAGAATAATATATATATATATATATATATATATATATATATATATATATAATATATATATATATATATATATATATATATATATATATATATATATATATTATATATATATATATATTTTAATAAATTTTCTATATATATAGTATATATATTATATATATATATATATATAATATATATTATAATGGCATTCGCTTTCAACAATTTTAAGAAATGCACTACTGATAGGAAAAGAAATAGTTAACGAAAGAGTTGTTTTAGGTCTTTAAGGCGTGTAATGACAAGTACGCTAATAAGAATTTATTTGTATTTTTTTTTTAAATTGTAGTACTTGGATTTCATTAAAGAATTTTTCAGTATTGAAAAATTTTTATTTAAAGATAAATTGGTAGAACTCGATGGTGTGATCAATTTTATTCAGGCATTAAATTGTATGTGTTGTGTAGCATGAAATGAAATAAAGGATTAGTTATTCGTTTTGTTTATTTGTTTATCAAATTTATATTAAGTTTTAACTTAAATACAAATAAAATTTAAGTTTAGTCGTTAAGTTTATTCTGACTGCAGTTATATATATATATATATATATAATATATATATATTTAAACCTTATATCTAATTATATATATATATATATACTATATATATAATATATATATATATATAATATATATTGTTAAAGCAGAAGATCGCTAGTAGTAAATTTTATCAGTAAGGAGGGCCTTATTGATAAATAGGAAAGAAGGAATTCAGTTAGAAAATGATTACATTTACAGTTAAATAAATATATATATATATTCTTGAGCTTTCGTTCCTAAGTTGGAACCTCCTTCAGAAGTATACTATAAACTAACATATGAAAAAGTAAACAATTATATAGTTATCGTAATATTGAATTTGGATAATTTTATTTTTTTAAAAAATTGTGTGGCTCAGAATATTATTTGTATTGTCTTATAATAATCCTTTTTGTTTATTGAAATTATTTGAATTGGGCTGTAGAAGGAGGCAAGAAGAATCAGTTTTATATTTTGTGGTATCACTAATTTGGTTAATGTTAATGGAATGATTATAAGTAGAGCGATGGAGTGTCAGGGAAGAATTTTGATTGTCGTGTAGAAGGTCATGTTTGTATTGATAAAGGCGGCGTGAAAGATCATGGGTTTCACCAATGTAAAGGGAGTTACAATCTTTGCATGGAATTTTGTAAACACATTGTGAGAGTTCCGTAGGAGGGATGGGTTGATAAATGTGTGGTTTAAGCTTTTTATAAGAGGGAGGATATCAGAGGAAGTTAAACGTAAAGTTTTTGGAAATATATTTTTTGTTGGTTGGAGAGAAAGAGTTAGAATTAAAGGAGTGGTTTCATGTTGAAAAGTACTAGGTTAATTTGCTCTTGTAATCAAGCGGAGCCTATAAAGCTATATCC
The DNA here is from genome assembly GCA_015478945.1 of Trachelipus rathkii. NCBI lineage: Eukaryota > Metazoa > Arthropoda > Malacostraca > Isopoda > Trachelipodidae > Trachelipus > Trachelipus rathkii. The sequence continues at coordinate 55,643 of JABUQX010046243.1, read as the reverse complement.
GTTAATTGTTGGATAAAGTTTTTTTAAAAGCGGAGGCTTAATCGCTTTTTCGTCTTGCAAGTTGGACATGGCATTATGCGGAAAGCAGCGTAAGAAAAGGGAAGAAAGGATTCAATGAGTTTTAATTTTTTAGATTTTGTGCGTGTAAATATGAGAACCAGTGTATGTAATAAGGGTTGGATGTAGGTTTTCTGTAAATAGTAAATTGGGATGATATTATAGGTGGACCAAGTTATGAGAGTATCTAGAAACGGTAAGGTGTTGTTTTGAGAGTTCAATAGTGAATTTAATGTTAGGGTGGATAGTGTTTATGAAGCTAAGGATAAGTTGAGGGTTGATATGGGAGGGAACGGCGGCGAAGATATCATCTATATAACGACATCCTCCCTCACCCCCTTCTTTTGGGTACTAAATGGTATCGTTATGTAGATGATATCTTCGCCGCCGTTCCCTCCCATATCAACCCTCAACTTATCCTTAACTTCATAAACACTGTCCACCTTAACATTACATCACTATTGAACACTCAAAACACCTTACCGTTTCTAGATACTCTCATGACTTGGTCCACCACTAATATCATCCAATTTTCTATTTACAGAAAACCTACATCAAACCCTTCTTACATACACTGGTTCTCCTCACATAATCTAAACACTAAAATTGGCACCCTTTCTTCCCTTTTCTTACGAGCTTTCCGTATATGCTCTCCCTCCTACTTTCAACCTGCAGTCAACTTTTTAACCTCCACTTTCAAAAAACTTTCTTATCCTTCTCACACATACATAAGGCCTTAAAAAGAGCAAACAAAACCTACTTCAATCCTACCATTAACCACTCCTTTAATTCTAACTTTCCTCTCAACCACATTAAAAATATTTTTCCAAAAACTTTACGTTTCAGTTCCTCTGATATTCCCCCTCTTAAAAAGACCCTTAAACCACACATTCATCAACCGGGCACCCTTAATGAACTTTCCCAATGTGTATACCAAATTCCCTGTAAAGATTGCGACTCCCTCTACATTGGTGAAACCCATGATCTTTCACGCCGCCTCTATCAACACAAACATGACCATCTACACGACAATCAAAATTCTTCCATGACACTCCATCGCTCTACTTATAATCATTCCATTAACATTAACCAAATGATACCAATTTTAAATGTACAAAATCTACAAAACGGAAACTCATTGAATCCTTCTGCATCGTCAATTCAAATAATTTCAATAAACAAAAAAGTGATTATAACATTAGAACAAAATACCAAAAATAATATTCTGAGCACCACACAATTTTTAAAAAAATTAAATTATCCCAAACTTTAGGGCGTTACAAGGTATCAATTTTTACTTTTTTAAATTTTAGATTATAAATATCCTCGTACTCAAGTGCGTTCCAGCTTAGGGAACCGAAAGCTCAAGAAAATATATTTTATGTAAAACTTTGTAAATGTAGTAATTTTTCTTACTGATTCCTCTTTAATATTATCAATAAGGCCCTCCTTACTGATATATATATATATAAATATATATATATATATATATATATATATAATAATATATAATATATATAATATATATATATTATATATATATATATATATATATATATATATATATATATTAATATATATAATATATATATATATTTTCCCAAGACTGGGTAAGGTGCGTGACATGGCATCGGACAAGGAAGTAGTAGAAGGAACATGACACCAACTCGAAAAGAGAGCCCAGCCTTACCGCTCCCTCTATACCTATTAGTGAGAACTCGGCGCAAGTCAGAAAAATCCACCCTAGCGCTTCACGGAACCGCGACTGACCCTCACTATGCATATCGTCAAGTATAGGGTTCATTCCCCTGGCCCAGGGGGCCACAACCATACCCCCTCAGAAAAACTGCTATTTTCTCCTATTATGCACCTCTATTCTCGCCTCTGCCAAACCATTTCTCTCCTTCAGACATTAGTTTACCGACCTCATTCCACTTTTTCTTCGTCTCCCCAGCCGGTCGGATCCCAACAACACTCAACCACTATACATCCGCTTAACCAACCGACGTGTCATTCATCCTTTGCCACGTGACCAACCATCGTCGAAGTACTTTCATTTATTCTCTCATATTACCCCATTCTTCACACCACATAACTCTCTAATACTTTCATTCCTCATTTTATCAATTCTTTTCACACCTAACACGCCCCTAAGATTGTCCATTTCAACACATTGAACTTTAAATCAATACCTCTTATTCCAGAACCATAGTTTCACTATTAACATTAACGCCGGTAACAACAATACCTCATGGTAAGACCCTAGCGCACTCCAGACATAGTCCCTTTACATCCACCAACGATTTAATTGCACCAGCCACTTTCCTACCACACTGAATCATCCGTTCCCTTTTCATACAACATATATCCTAAATATTTAAACTGAGACTTGTTCTGTTCAGCTGCTCACCATCTAACATAACTTCACACCGAGGACTGCCCTCACTCACAACCATTAACCTTACTCTTATCTAAGTTTACTTTCAAAACCCTCCTTTTACACTCTGCTAAATCTCTACCAATCCTCTCAAACTCTTCAGATTCACAGCAGAAAACTAAATCATCCCATATAAAGATAGGGCACCTTCCACTCTCTTACATTCTCCATCATTCTAACACCACCTCTAATTCTTTCATAACTCTATCCATATACAAATATATAACTAAGGAGACATAATATCCCTGCTTCATTCCGCTATTAATATTAAACCAATCACTACACCATTTATTCTTACACACGCTTCACTATCGTCATACATACTTTTGATTCCATTCAGAACTACCACTATATAACACCTGCCATAGAGCTTCCCTATTAATATACGCCTGTTGCAAATCCTTAAAACCTAAATACAATTTAGTATTATTCACCCTCATTTTCTCAATTTGTTTCAATGTAAAGATTTGATCAACACATCCTCTACCACTTCTAAACGCACCTTGATCTTCACCAATCAGTCCTTCAGTCACGACGCACTCGACCAAAATACCAGCATATATCTACCATACAACAATAATTCCTACAGTTACCCTTATATAAGGGTACTATTACTGCTCTCCTCCAATCCCTCGGAACTATACCCTCCATAAACTTTGTTACCAAACCAAAAGGCTTTTTCAAAATCCAATCAATCACCATCTCGCTTCCGTTCTTGATCATTTCACCAGTAATTTCATCCATACCTGCAGATTTACCTTTGGGTTTCGACTAAGCTCTTCAATATCTAGCAGCTTTTCATAATCATCTGAGCATTCTGAAGAGTAGAGAAGGTAGTAATGGTGCTAGCTGTAGTTTTAGCACTTACAATGTGTCCATATGTATCATTCTCTTCTTGAACTTCTTGCAACTCTGTAATGCAAATGGCCACGTTGCAAGGTGCAGATTTAGCTTTTTGTTGTTGATCTTCAGTTAAACTTACCGTGTAAATAGGATCAAACTTCAGCTATAATTGTAAATGAGAGAAATTTCTCTTCGTACCATAGTCTTATTTCTTCAGAATCTTAGATGTAGGTAGTATAAGGTTGCAGGTTGAATTTATTAGAATATAATTCAAATTGAAACAAGGTGCAGGTTAAAAAACTTCGAAGCTTGCAATTGCATTTTGTGCTGTGGAAATCGCAAGTCAGTGAACTTGTGTGAAGTGATTGAAGTCACTCGGAGAGAGTAATTCACAACCTTGGCATTTCAAAATTTTCTGACTCCAACTTTACTATCTTGAAAGTTACCGACTCCAACCTTTTGAAAATTACAGACTCCGACTCCACCCTCTTCAAGGTTACTGACTAAGACTCCAGCTCCACAACCCTAGTTATAGTTGTAGAATATTCATATTGGAGGATATCGATATTGTACATTAAAAAAAAATGAAAATGACAAATTGTATAATTTTATTTTCTTCAGTTCAGCCAGTGTTCATTATATGGGGTTATTTCAACGTTATTAATTTTGAGATTTTAATCCTTTTCAAGGTTTGCGCTTCTTTTATTTACTCCAATATCATATAAATCATTCTCATATATCTCGATTTTTCCACACTGCTATAAAGTAAGCTTTCTATTTTGGCCTACGTATTGGTGACCAAGAAAAAAAATTAGAGCATAAGTTTCGAAATTTTCAACAGACTTCGGCCAAGCAAAATGCAGCAATTGGCAAACCTTAAAACATTCAGTTAGAGCGCTTTTCGGTGTCAAAATTTTTTTTTTTTTTTGCGTTTGCAGAAAAAATTAAAAGTTTTTAGAGTGGCAGAACCGTGGGCTAAATGAAAATGAGTCTCGCTTAATTATACATGCCCAGATTTCATATTGATCAAATGAATGACAGTTTACGATATTTTTCATTTCGTACGGTTTTTTTTTTAAATGACAATGAATTGAGGGTTGGTATGGAAAATCTCTGAACGAGATTTTTTTTACCTCTGTCTTACCTATGCATAGTTCGAGTTTCACGTTTTTGGAAGGGCTTTTGATGGTCGTTCGATTGATCGAATCGAGATTTTCGGTTTTCTGGGTTGTGAAGCCGGTGAGAAACTTGGGACTTTGTAGCTATATAATTTATGGTCAGCCTGGGTCCAGAGTCATCATTTTGGGTCCGCTAGCTTCGGATTTTTTTTTTTTAAATCGTTAATGAAAGCTTTGCAATGCTCACTTTTTAGTTTTAATAATAGCAAATTCAGAAATTACAGAACATTGTATAACTTTTTTTTCTTTTTTATAACTGAATTTCTTCAAGCCCAGCATCTTCCTATACCCACTTTTTTCGAATTATCTAAATCTTTCAATCATTTGTCTTCACTATTTCTATAATGAACAGAGGCAATTTATGGAATGTACCGATTTCCCCCGCACCTATAAAGAGGGGGGGGGGACAATTTAATTGAATATATTATGGAAGCGGTTATAAATGTGCCTCGGAAAAAAAAACTATGAAACTACATTGATTAAAGGACCTATTCTTCTGGACTGTACTTAAATATTAACGACGATTCCCTTCACTTTACCTGGAAGACCCTTGCTTACTTTCAGCGACTCCTCGCCTGATATGCCCTCGAAATCCCAGGTTGGGACAACCTTGAAAGGGGGAGCACCGTCCTAGTCGTTCTCATTTCTTTACTCCACATTCTCGATGTATTACTTATTAGGATCCACCACGTCCAAACATCTTACCGATCATAGAACTGCAATTTAATTGAAAAGGCTTTAGGAGCTGAAAGACACCCCTACCCCTTCACTGTTAATGAGAAAACTGGTCCGTTTAAGCTACTAGTCGGAATCAAAGTTCCACCTTATCTTCCTTAAGGTCTCTTGGAGATATCCCTCTTCACTCCTAACGAAGTTTCACCCTACGTCAAGACCTGCCTGACACTCCAAATCCTCGCTTGCTGTTGACCTTTAACTGCTCTTTCTCGCCTAAAAGGGTGAATATAAGGTTTACAAGTTACAGTGTTTGTCCGTTTATTCCCCGATCCAGACGCTGCTTTTAAGTGCCACCGGTTTGATCCTCGAAAATATTGTAGAGGACCGCGTAACATCTGCAGAAAAGAATTTCACATTCTCTTGCAAAAACTGTCGGGGACCCCACAGTGCCTCTTCCCTAAAATACCCATCTTACCCGTTTGAAAAGGTTTTGGAATTATGTACCATACAAAAATTGAGCAGAAGAGATGCCATACACCAACAAATATCCTACAAGACCAAGGCAGTCCTACGGTACAATTGCAGCAGCTCTCTCCCCGCCTCCGCGTGGTAACCCATCAACTCTAGCCCATTCTAGTAAGACTCAACCACCAATTCCAGCGGGACTCCTGCAACCTGCATTGCCTATATTACCGACTATTCAAATAGGCCAAAAGAAGCCCTCGATCTAAAATCACGGGCTGCTTGGAATAATTAAGTAGTCGGTAATATTGGCTATGTAGGTGGGCAGGTTGCAGCAACTACACGAGTTCCGTTGAAGTTGGTGGGTAGAGCTCTTCTTGAATGGAGCTGTGTAGGTGGGTTAACAGGAGAAGGCTGGGTGAGCTGCTGCAATTGTAGAGCAGGATTATCTTTGAGCTAGTGTATGGATTATCTCCTGTTGAATTTTTGCATGGCATATAGCTCCAATACTTCCTGTTCAAACTGGTAGGACGGGCATTTTAAGGAAGAGGCTCTGTGGGATTCCCCATAGTAGTTGCAGTGTGGGGTGTTTTCGCGGGGAATGTGAAATTCTTAACAAATAGAGCAGATTTCTCGGGGTTCCCTACAGTTTTTTCTGGGATGATATAACCTCGTGCACTTGAAGCAGTCTGAGTTGGGGAATAAACGGACGAACATTGTAACTTGTAAACCATATTTCCACCTTGGTAGGTGGAAAGGTGGTGTTAAAGGTGAGCAGCAAGCGAGGATTTGGGGTGTCAAGCAAGTTTCAACGTGGGGAAAACCCTGTATACATTTGGAACTTCTCATCATTGCGTTGTCTTAAGTTGCAACACTTTGACCATAACACCAATACTAACCCTGTGGGGGTTTAAGTTGCTAATAAATATGATAAAGAAACAAAATCACAAACTATATATTTATATACAAATAAAACATATATTATCGCGAAAATTCTTTAATAGAAGTTAAATTCATGGGAATTCCTATTAATACTTGAGATGAAGCATCGGTAATCATGACTTCTACGTAATCTCCTGGTTTAGTATGTCTAAGGACATCAGAATTTTTATCAGGAATCTCCATATTGGGGATGACAACCTGCAAAAATAAAAAGAACTTAAAGTGAAAATATTAGGAACCTAAACCACTTATAAGTTCGACTCTCCAATTTTATTTCCTCCCATATTATTATATTGCATGATTGACAAAACACTTTCACCTCCCTTTTAAATAGGGTTGGCCGACGCACCAACTGCGTGCGGTGCGGTGCGGTACACAATTTCAGCGTTCCAGATTCGGTGCGATTTTAGAAATATACAGGCGTGGTGCGGTGTGGTGCGCAAAATTCCGATGCTCAGCCAACCCTATTATTAAACCATCTAACTGCCTGCGTGTGTGAACTTTTATGCCAAAATGGTTTAATATTTTTTAAGTAAAAATCTTCCTACTAAAAAAAAAAATTAGTATACCAATTTCGCAAAAAATTACAAGGAATGAAAGATATGTGGGTGAATAGTTCGCTATTTTGACCGAATTATACTTGTTGCCAAGGTTGTGAGCTACAATCAAATAAAATATTACATGAAGATCTTTAGGAAATTTGAAGGACAGATTATGCGGAATTGTGTTCTACTGTCGTTTCTGGAAACTATTCAGAAATGAAATAGTGACAATTACCCTAATAGAAGTCTCCCACTTTGCCACAACCAAAGAAAATTCATCAAGAGAGATAACATGATATTGATCTGTCTCTTAAACATTCGAAGAGTTTGTTTCTTCCGTTGGTCAGACTGTAAACTTATATTGGAAGACGAGCGGACTAGGACCATTTAACAGAACTTTCACAACGTTTGTCTCTTATTAATCTTTTTAGATCTCCATTTCCTCCTCCGTAAACGAAATTAAAATAATTTTAAAATTAAAAATAAAACGGTAAAAATTGCAAGTGTTGAACGAGCTAACTAGTACTTCAGCAAGGTGTTTCAATTTGAGAAGAATGTCTGTTCTATACCGAGTATTTCGAAGGTAATTGAAAAGTATAAAATTGTAAGCAAGCTACTATTTACTTTATATAATTTTTGCAAACCTTTGGGTAAGTGGCCTACATTTAGCGAAGTATTTCAAAGATGTAAGTTTAAGCATTCCACAGAATTAAAAAAACAAACAATAGAAAATCTGTCAAGAATGGATATCCTATTCTCCCTTAGTACAAAAAAAGTGGGGGGAGCATCTTTACCATGACACTTTACCTCATTTCATCATTCCTTCATAACTACAGGATAGAAATGAACTCGTAAATTAACAAGGCTTTATCTCAACTTTGTAAACTATTTGGTCTCATTCTATAAGCTTCAACCTTTCCTTCTCTCTGAAAGCTTGCGATCTTAAACTCCGTTCTTTCCAGTTTTAGAATCTTATCTTAAACATCCTCTAATCTTTTCTCCGATCTCATGTACGGCTTCAGTAAAGAGAGCCCAACTAAATGATCTTTCAATTTTCCCCTTGACTTTGTCTTGTGTACTTCGAGGTTGTATCGAATCTTACGCTACGTAAATCGAAAACTTTCGACAGCCTAGCACAAGCGTTTACATCTATACTTTCCTGTTCATGTTTTGCTTTCCGGTTGTTTTATACCAACTGTTGTAGAAAACAGCCGTTCCTCCTTGAAATCTATCAAAAGTTGTTAATCATGGTTTTATCTTATTTCTAACTTATTTTTTTTAATGGCTTACCTGTCGCTTTAACGACTATCCTCCCCGTACCTACGAATCCACCTCATTACCCTTTTCAATTTGAAGGGCATCCCACCCAACAAAGACTGATGCTAGTTGAGGTGGCTTTGGAGTAGCTGTCCTCTTGATATTCTTGTATAACTAACTGTCAGAGAAAATTTTTTTAACTTTATCTTTCTACTATAAGTATTCTTCTTTTTGGCTTGCATTATTATTCTCGTAAAACAAACTTAAAAGAGGCTCGGTGTTCTAAGAAGCCTTCAGAACTTTTTCACACAACCCCTGTGGGTTTTTCTGTATAGGGACGTGGTTCGTCCTTCAATGGAGTATGATCACACATATGGGGTGGGGTGGTTCCACTCAAACATCTCATTTCTAAAGGGCTGAGACTAGGGCATTTTGACTTATCACTCTCCTGTTCTAAGAAATTCAAACCTGTGATCGAATTTGTCTGCTTTTGACCTTGGAAACTGGCTTTGGACAATGGCGATTACTATGCCTCTGGCATTTGTTCGCCAGAGGTCATTATGAATTAAAGAAAGTATGGGGACTTGCCACAATTGATTTACTAATTATTAATTGTACCAGACAGTTAAAAACAACTTAATAAGAGTGGCTTCAGAATTAAATTGGCGTAAACTTAAAATTTATAATTTCGGGCAATTACATGTTTATAAAAAAAAATTAACTCTTATAAAAATGAAACATGTGATTCAATTAACATCTCTTTTGGTATATAAGTGGATAGGAACTACAAAATAGCAATTAATTATTACAGCAATTTTAAACAATTACAATAACGTAGAAATTTAATTTTGCGTTATAATTTAAATTTCCTTTAAGCTCTCATTCGCTGTTATTTTTTTTTTAGAAAATCTCATTCAGTCCACCCCAAACTGCTAAATCTTTTTATCATCATCATCCACCTCTTTTCCCAAGACTGGGGAAAGCGTGTGACATGCACCGTAAACAGAAAAGTAGTAGAAGTATATGACATAAGTAGAAAAGAAAGCCCAGCCTTACCGCCCCCACTATACCTATTAGTGAGAAACTACATTCCCCGCTGTCAGAAAATCACCCTAGAGCTTCACGGGGACCGCGACGGACCCCACTATGGTTAATCGTCAAGTGTAGGGTACATCCCCTGGCCCAGGTGGGCCACAACAATACCCCCCTCACAAAACCCCGCCATTCATTTAAAGAAAGTATTACTTACACACACATACCTCTCTCCTCACAGAAATCAATCACCTTCCTTACCATTCTCATTTTCTCCCGACCACCCCAAAACCACCTTTTATACCATCTCTTTTCTGATCACCTATCTAACCATTTAGGTTACTCCAACCAATCAATCTGAAGCTCCTACTCAACCCATCCAAAACATCATTCAGATTATCCCAGAAAAAATCGTACTTTATTCAACATTTCCCTCAGATGGACCATACATCACAACCACACATACCTTCACCTTTTCAAATTTAAATTTAACCATTAGAATTCTAGTACGCACACACACACACACACGAAAGTCTACCAAGCTCAAAAACCACAAGTCACTCTTCAAAATTGCAACTCCTTCTCTCCCCCCTCCCATTACCAGCACAGACACACATTTCACACCATGACCACTCATTTTCACCGTTTTCATTTCATCTTTGTTTCAGTCCACAGAGCAAATCAAATTTGCCCTTTTTAAATACATCCATCACCTCCTCCTCTTCTCTCCAACATTTATTCCTCTGACAATTCCATGTACCCATACGATTCATACAATTTCGCCGAAGATTAGAAGGCCGTTAACGGCGATCACGACCTTCTCCGAGGCATCCATAAGCATTCCTAGCCAAGAGATAAGTGGATAGTGGGCAGCCAACCCAACTCCCACCGTCCCTTAGTCGCCTTCTACGACACGCCAGGAGCGGCAGTACATTTACGATGTGGGCAATTTCTTTTCTCCCCCACCACATAGATATAAGTAGTAGGGATGTCTGTAAGATGTTGTCTATAAAAGGGGTGTGGATATAAGTATGTGTATATGCATATCGTGGATAAATAGTGGTCAGTAAGTGTTGCCTAGAGGATAGTGTGTTAAAGAAAATGAACGAAAATAGAGAAAAGCCAACCATTTAAAAATGGGAGGTAATTTCATCATTTCGAGTCTGCGTATACTCTCCCTCTATACTCCTATAACTTATACTTTATATTTTATAAATA
>JABUQX010046243.1:17500-40000 GCA_015478945.1 Trachelipus rathkii | reverse complement strand
AATACGAGAGATGGTTTGGTCTATGGAAAAGATGAAAAAACAAGTCGGTTGTTAGCGGATGTATAGTGGCGACGTGTGGCTGGGAATCGACCTGACGGGAGACCGAATGAAAAGTGGATGAGCGAGTAAAGGAAGCGTGAAACATTTTAAAGAGAGTTTGAGAACGAGAAGAAAGGTGCATAATTAGGAGTGAATGGCGGGGTTTTGTGAGGCGGTATAGAAATGGTCCTTGCCCAGGGGGTGAACTCCACATTGACGAGATACCACAGGGAGGGTTTGTCGCAGTCTCGTGAAACCTTAGGGTGGATTTTTATAACTGCGACGAGATCTCACTTATGGGTATAAAGGGAACGGTAAGGAGGTGGGCGGACTTCTTTTCGACTTGCGTCATGTCTTCTTCTACTTTTCTGCTTCTGGTGTATGCGACATACCTCAACCCCAATCTGGGGATAGGAGGTAGATGAAGAGAAATAAGATTATTATTATTATTATTATTATTATTATTATTATTATTATTATTATTATTATTATTATTATTATTATTATTATTATTATTATTATTATTATATGCTTTAAAAAATATCCAATTACAATTAATAATAAAATATAATAATAATAATAAATAATAATAATAATACATAATAATAATAATAATAATAATAATAATAAAAATAATAATAATAATAATATCAGTAGTAATAGTCAAATCAAAAATGTGAATACTTTTATATAACAAAAAAAATTCATAATAAATATAATAATAATTGAAATTTTCCTTTCAATTATTATTATTATTATTATTATTATTATTATTAATTATTATTATTTATTATTATTATTATTATTATTATTATTATTTATTATTATTATATGCTAAAAAATATCCAATACAATAATTATTTATATTTATACTGCAATATGATTTGCAATAGCTCGGAATTGAACTTGGATAGAAAAATAAAGATGAAGCAATGAAGGAAGCTTTTATCTTGACATTCCGTGCTTCTCTCCACCAAAAGTCGGCCTCTAAAAACAGGACATTACGTATAGTAACAAGACTCAAATTTACTCGATAGAAGTGGAAAGAATTTTTTTTTAAAATATTACCTAGATTCTAATCAGGGAGGAAAGATTTATAGAGAAATTTAACATACAGAAATTATTTGTGAGAGTCATATCTCATATCTTATATTCATAAAAAGTTTAAATTTTATTATAGTCTAATATTTCAATTGTACTTATTTCATAGTTCTTATATTTGCATAAGTTCTTATATTTCATAGTCTTATATTACATAGTCTATATTAACCATTAGTCTTTATACTTCAGTTATCTTATATTTTATAGTTTATATTTCAGTAGAGGTCCTATATTTTATAGAGTAAGAGATTTCATAGTCCTTATTATCTAATAGTCTTATTATTTCATGGTCTGTATATTTCATAGAGTAAGATGTTTACTGAAAGGTAAGTACTCCTCGATATCCGGTGCGCCGTTACTCTTCTCTATCGAGTGTTTAGTTTTTATAATGCAATACAAAATGATATAACAAGATGCTGATAGAGGGAAAAAAATAGAAAAATAAAGATGAAAGCAATGAAGGAAGCTTTTATCTTGACATCCCGTGCTTTCTCTCCACCAACAAAGAGCTTTTTATAACAATAATTTTATTAACTTTAAATCATTTGACACACTAAACCATATTACAATATTATTATCCATTTTATATAAATTGCCACACAAAACAAACATTTAAGTTTTAAAAAATTATAAAAATTAAATACCTTTGAGTGATTTAAACTTTGGGCAATTTCTCGGAAGACGAAACCCATTTTCTTCAGACGATCCAATTTTACATGATGAGGAACGTCATCATTCAATTTTCTATGCGCAGAAGTTTTCTCTCTCATACTAAATAAAAACAAAAATTAAGTAGCAATTTTATATTATATGGAAAATACTATGCTACTACAGTAGTAGTATTGTAAACTACTATACCACTCACCATTTCTCTATTGATATTGAGGAAAACTTTAATAAAAAAAAACAAGCATTAGTCTTTCAATGAACAATATTTGTATTCAATATAAGTAAAAGCTTAAAATGTTTGTTTTACATTTCAAAATATATTTCTACAGTAAGGCCCACTCTATACAAGCGTTTAAAACCGAGGCGTTAGAGGAGCCCAGCGAACGTCGTCTGAATATATCAATGGGTAATACATTGTTCTATCTTCTTTATGGGAGAAGAAGACCGCACCTCAGAGAAATAAACCAGAGAAATCATTGCAAAGAATTTCAGTCGTGTAGTTGAAACCAATATTCGGTCATTGATGAAGGAATCAACGATCAACACGATATATTTTTTTGACGAAGAAGGGGATATTGTCTAAGGAAATACCTATACGGAGCTTGGCAATTGAAGGAAGCTTCTATATTTGTTCAAAAGAATATAACACTTTTTAGTGAGAATGATAAAGATGTTGTTAGTTAGGGCCTAGTGAATAATTACAATACTATTAATGGTGGTAAAAGTGATGGTGATTGTGATGGTAGTCATAATGATAATATTAATAATAACATCCCCTCCTTGAATAGGGCCCTGCCCGTAAGAGGTGGTGACATTTGTAAAAAAAAAAAAAAAAAAAATCTTTCAATGACGAATGGACAAGACTAGATATCTCCTTATCTAGTTATTATTAAAGAACATAATAATCTACTATTCCCATCCGCAACCACCTCACTGATTTAACATCCATTACACATTTCAACATCATCAACACAAATTCAATCAAACTTTTCACTTCGATACCATCTCTACCAGTACCAACTCTTGTATACTTATGAATACTCTTATTATGTTCTAAGAATGTATTACTTACACATTCTCTCCTCACAAAAATAAAACACCTTCCTACCATTCTCATTTTCTCCCGCAACCCAAAAGGCACCCGTTATACGATCCCTTTTTCGATCACCTATCCATCCAATCATTCAAGTGGTCCAACACAATCAATCTGAAGCCCTTGCTCACCCCGCCCAAAACATCATTCAGATTATCCCAGAAAGTCACACTCTCCTCAACATCACCCTTAGGTGGACCATATGTTACAACCACACATACCTTGACCATCTAACTTTAAATTAATTATTAAAATTCTAGTACTCACACAAACAGAATGCACCATAGCTCTGTGCAACAAATCACTCATCAGAATTGCAACTCCTTATCTCCTCTTCTCATTCCTTTCAACTCCAGCACACACACACATATTACACGCTACACCACTCGTCTTTACAGCTTCCTTTCATCTTTGTTTCAGTCACAGCAGGCAAATCAAACTTATCCTTTCTAAAAACATCCGACAAATCTCTCCCTCTTTTCTTCACCATTTATTCTTGTAACATTCCATGTAGCCTACCAGGACTATTCGTACAGTTTCGCCAAAAGATACAAGGTCGCTTATGGCGATCACGCCCAGGTCCGAGGCATGCATAAGCATTCCTAGCGAAGAGATAGGTGGTAGCTGGTCGTCAAACCAACTATATAGTGCAAAATTAAGATATAATAACGGGGGGTGGAGGAGGCAAACGCTTTTGCATTTCTTATATATCATAAATGAAGATTAAAATATATAATGCTTGTTTGGAAAAATAAGTTTCAATTAATATTATTTGATAACCTTGTTTTTAAATTTCAATTCCTTCTTTTATTTAAAAGTTATATCTGAAAATTTTAACAATATTGAAGAAAAATTACCAAAATGTATAATCTGTTACCAGGTTAAGTTCTTTTTTACAATTATTTACTCATTTTCCATTCGATTTTAAAAAAAAAAAAAAAACTGAAAATCCCCCAAAAAAGGCCTTAATTGAAATTGATGATTGCCAACTTATTTCCATTTGGGGTTTTGGATTTTGACACGCAAAGTCAACTAGTGATTTATTTTCCTATCTTACTGTTCCATGATTTTCTGTATTTACAAACCGTGGGAGTCTTGCGTGGTGACACTTGGCCACACATCAAAAGCCTTTAACAGGGGGTGTTATACATTGCTGCTCTTTAAGCTCCCTTTCTTTGGGTTTCCTCCTCTGTTTTGCTCATTCATGTCTAGCTTCTTTCAAATGCTCTAAATTGCCATTTGTTGATTGAGCAACTTACTCCATTTCTGTTAACTGTGGTGTTCCTCATGTTTGTTTTTTCTACTACTCTGTTCTTACTTTTAATTAACACCTTCTCAGCTATTCTCCTAACTCTATTCTTATGCCGAGGACTCAACTCTTCATTCTTCCATTCGTTTTAAATCTAATCCTTATTTAGCACTTCGAGTTGCTTCTCACCTTCAACTTTTTGATTCAATTCTGGATAATCTGAATAAGTTTCCTAGTTGGGTAGTCTCAACCTTGTGAGCCTTACTCTTTAAATAAAAAAAAACTCATATTCTATGTATCATCCTCTCCCATACACCTTCAAACTTTCCTATCACTTTCGACAGCTCTGCCCACTCACCTGTGCAAAAAAAAATAATGGACTGACTGGAGATAAAGTCCAAATTGCCTAGGACACTTCATGTCAAGATGGTTGCCATGGAAGCTTCAAATAAGCTGGGCTTCTGATCAGGTTACAAGAATTTTTTACTCCAACTTTATAATAATAACATCTATCCTTATATGGAGTACTGTCTATACATCCAGGGGATATCTAGAAGGGGTTCAGTTTCACCTATCATTTAGGGAGTGTCGAGTCTAAGGTCAAAAGACAAATAAACTGTTTCTTAGTTTCTAATTTTCTTGATCCTTCATCTCTACAAGGTGACACTGGTGCCCTTCTCTTTTCAATAAGTACTACAGTGAATGACACTAAAGGAAGTTGACCACTCATTCCATCACTGGTGCGACACCCTTTCATTACATGAAGTGCAACTTCTTCCTAAAATTTTGTGCGGAGATAGGTAACTCCATGTTTGCTCGTTGTGCCACATTTTTTTCTGTGAACTTCTTTGATATCAAGTTTTTGTTGAGTTTAATCTTTCCTAAAGATAAACCCGGCATCTGCACACAATTGAGGGGTTTTCATAGGGCTCGACTTGGTTGGGCTTTTATTCTCGGAGGCAAAAAAAAAAAAAAAAATGATATGCTTCTTATTCTTATAATTAACATTATTTTCTAACAAAAATAACATCTTTGAAAACGGGCTATTCAACCCTTCCCCTATTCTCGATATAATTTGTCGTTTTCTGATCTTTTTTAGAAAAGTCTCACTGTCTTTCTATACAAATTAGCTTCTAGGATGTTATTCTGATAACTTGTCACAACTTTAATTGGCACAGGAGGCGAGATTGAACGCCCTTGGAGATTTTAAAACTTTACCAGTAGTATCGTGGCATTGTCCGTCATTGTCTCACTCTTTAAGGGTTACTGCAAGGGACAAGGAACTTTTCATTCTCTAGTAATTTCTCTTTTACAGTAGTATTTGTAGGAAATTCTTAATACCAAGAAAAAAAAAGGGTTTAGAGAAAACTTAAAAATTCTTTCCTCTAAACACCCGTTTTCATTTAAAGAAGTATAAAAGGGTATTTAGAGAAAAGAATTGTTCATTCTTCCTTTTCATTCTGTATGTACAACCTTCCCCCCCCCCCCAATGAGTAGCATGCGACTCTTGGTGAGTGCAGCTATTATAATGGCATTTCTATACGTAATTTATGCTGCTAAACTTGGTAGGATTATAAAACTAATAATAATGATTGTAGTTGGTGCTCTAGCTGTGCCAAACACGCAAAGGTCATTAGCAGGCTATTGACTTGGTAGTGTTATGAAACTAAATTGAAATTGAATGAAACTGAAAAATCAGGAAGACTCATGAACTACAGAAACTAAATAAGAGATAATATATAGACAAATTATAATATTATTAAATACTAATACTACTACTAATAATAATAATAATAATAAAAAAAATTTACCATTACAATAATAATAATAATAATAATAATAATAATAATAATAATAAAAAAAATAATAAAAACAATACGGTAATATTAGTAATCATCATCTTCCTTTTCCTCCCCAAGACTGGGGGCAAGGTGCGTAACATGCATCGGAAAAGAGAAGTAGCAGAAGAATATGACAAGTCGAAAAGAAAGCCCAGCCCCACCGCCTCCTTTATACATATTAGCGAGAACTCGTCGCAGTCAGGAAATCCACCCCAGAGCCTCACGGACCGCGACGGACCCCCCCTATGGCACATCGCCAATTGTAGGGTTCATCCCCTGGCCCAGGCGGGCCACAAACACACCCCCTTACAAAACCCCGCCATTCACTCCCATCATGCACCCCCATTCTCGCCTCTGCCAAACTCAAGCTTCTCTCCCTCAGACATTAGTAATAATACTAGTAATAATATCAGTAATAACATTACAAACTATTTCAAATCCTGATAATATTCCAAATAATAATAATAAATATTATTTTAACCATAATTACAACTACCATTACAATTACAATTTTAATCATGAGTGCAATAATACTAATCCTAAGAAAAGAAGAACTACAGAACACCGACTAGCAAAGACTTTACAGTCCACTCAAGGCTAGTATGTTAAGTATTTTTGTTTATTTAATGTATTGGATGTGTCCACTGTTTTAAAACAAATCGGTTATGTATTTTTGAAATAAGTATATTATTTTACCTATTTCAATGTAACATATGAGTTAACAAAGAAGAAGAAAAAGAAGAAAGAAGAAAGAAGAAAAAAGAAGGAAGAAGAAGAAAAAAGAAGGAAGAAGAAAAAAGAAGGAAGAAGAAGAAGAAAAAAGAAGGAAGAAGAAGGAAAAAAAGAAGGAGGAGAAAAAGGAAAAGAAGAAGTACTACAGAACTACAGAACACCGACTAGCAAAGACTTTACAGTCCACTCAAGGCTAATCTGAGGGAAGATGAGGTCACCGGCTTAGAACGCTATACTTAACCCTCTAAACGGTGAACACCAAAACTGTTATTACAAAATATTAATGCAGTGTGATCGATGATGTCACCGGCTTAGAATGTGAGAAATAACCCTCTAAGCGGTGGACATCAAAACTGTTATTACAAATTAAGATGATAGTGTGTCGATGAGGCCACCGGCTTAGAACGTTAGAAATAACCCTCTAAGTGGTGGACATCAAAACTGTTATTACAAAATATTATGATAGTGTGATCGATGATGTCACCGACTTAGAACGATAGAAATAACCCTCTAAGCGGTGAACATCAAAGCTGTTATTAAAAATTAAGATGATAGTGTAATGAGACCACCGACTTAGAGCGTTAGAACTAACCCTCTAAGCGGTAAACATTAAAACTGTTCAATATAAGTTCGGCGCCCAAATTCTTTTAACATTTACCAAATGATCTCAATAGTTCGTTTGATTTCATTAACATTTACCAAATGATCGCAATAGTTCGTTTGATTTCACCTTATCTAATTCTATAGTTTTAATAAAGTAAGATTCGGTATGAGTTGAAGTTCACAGACCAATTTTCTTAAAGTGTTTATCTAACTTTTTCTTGAATAAATCGATGATGCCGCTGTTCACTATTTCATAAGAGAGATTATTCCACTTCTCAATTACATCCTAAGTGAAGAAATTCGTTGCTATATTGGTTTGAAATCGTTTATGACAAAGTTTATGCCCATTACTTCGTGTTACATCGTTAAAATCATATCTAAAGAATTGCCTGTATCGATATTTTCAAATTTAAGAAGAAGAAGAAGAAGAAGAAGAAGAAGAAGAAGAAGAAGAAGAAGAAGAAGAAGAAGAAGAAGAAGAAGAAGAAGAAGAAGAAGAAGAAGAAGAAAAAGAAGAAGAAGAAAAAAAAGAAGAAGAAGAAAAAGAAGAAGAAGAAAAAGAAGAAGAAGAAGAAAAAGAAGAAAAAAGAAAGAAAAAAAAGAAAAAGAAAAAGAAAAAGAAAAAGAAAAAGAAAAAGAAAAAGAAAAAGAAAAAGAAAAAGAAAAAGAAAAAGAAAAAGAAAAGAAGAAGAAGAAGAAGAAGAAGAAGAAGAAGAAGAAGAAGAAGAAGAAGAAGAAGAAGAAGAAGAAGAAGAAGAAGAAGAAGAAGAAGAAGAAGAAGAAGAAGAAGAAGAAGAAGAAGAAGAAGAAGAAGAAGAAGAAGAAGAAGAAGAAGAAGAAGAAGAAGAAGAAGAAGAAGAAGAAGAAGAAGAAGAAGAAGAAGAAGAAGAAGAAGAAGAAGAAGAAGAAGAAGAAGAAGAAGAAGAAGAAGAAGAAGAAGAAGAAGAAGAAGAAGAAGAAGAAGAAGAAGAAGAAGAAGAAGAAGAAGAAGAAGAAGAAGAAGATCAGACTTTGGCTAATTACCTGTATGGAAAAATATAGCAAAAGTTAAATTGAACTTTCTGCATTAACGATAAAGTCTCTTGAAATTCCTCATCCGTTTCACTACAAAAGCCACAAATAAAATCAGAACTAAGTGCTACTGAAGGTATAATGGATTTAATATGCCAAACCTAAAAAAAATAACATGAATTAATAACTTCATAATTTTACTGGATATAATAATAATAATAATAATAATAATAATAATAATAATAATAATAATAATAATAATAATAATAATAATAATAATAATAATAATAATAATAATAATAAAATCTTTAAGTCAATACTTTGCAGTACAACAAGGAAATAATAATAATAATAATAATAATAATAATAATAATAATAATAATAATAATAATAAATATTTAAGTCAATAATTTACAATGGCACAAGAAAATAAATAAAAATAATAATAAAAACTCAGGAAATAATTGCATTGAAGAGAATATGGATATTACTTAAATTCTCTATTTCTGTATGATCAGCATTATATAAGCCTGTATAATAAAACAACCTAATTTTATCAATATATATATATATATATATATATATATATATATATATATATATATATATATATATATATATATATATATATATATATATATATATATATATATATATATATATATATATACAGTATTAAAAGTTTTTTATGCTTTCATTTACATATATGGTTATGTAATATATAATTAATAACAATAATACGAATAATTCAGGGTAAAATGTTTAGATAAATTTTAGGTAAAAAAAATTCATTAAAAAATTGATATTGTTAAGTGAAACTTTTATCAGGCCACCTCTCAACAAGACAGGAAATACAAGGCATCACTGAAAAATATCTTATGCTACAGAATATATATATATATATATACTGAAGAATGTCTCTAAGCCATTTTTATAGTACATGTATAATTTAAACATTTTTAATAAAATTGAATTGAAATTCTCTGGCCTGAAAGTCTAAGATTTACAGGAATATTTTCTGATACCTTTTGAAATACAAGTACAAATATTATAAAACTTACCAGTTCAAGGTACGATTCTCTTGTGTAACCTCTATTCATAAGTTCTAATATTCTTGTACTACCACACTGAGCTGGAAGGTGAAGATTATTGCAAATGTTTGCCCTATCTTTGATCAAGTATAATAATTCATCTGGAAAATCTTTAGGATGTGGTGAAGTGAAACGTATTCTCATTTCAGGATTAACAAGAGATGCTTTATCCAATAGATCAGAAAACCTTCTGCCACCAACCTTATTTTTGTACATGGTTTTAAAACCTTTAGAAAGCTTAGTACCATTTATACCTGAATCAATGTTTGATGCATAATGAATTTCAGAAGCATCATTGTAACTATTCACATTTTGACCTAGCAAAGTAATTTCTTTTATACCTTGATCTGACAAATATCTAACCTCATCAATAATTGATTCAAAATTGCGAGATCTCTCTCTTCCTCTGGTGAATGGAACAATACAATATGAACACATGTTATCACACCCTCTCATAATAGAAAGATATGCCGAGACTTGGTTGTTAGAGAGACTGACAGGATTTATATCAGCATAAGTTTCATCATGAGAAAGAAGCACATTAACAGTCTTTTCTCCTTCTGAAGCGATAGCCAGGAGACGTGGCAAATCTTTATAACTATCTGGTCCAGCAACAATATCAACACTAGTTTCTTTCTTGATAATTTCAGATCCAATTCGTTCAGCCATACAACCTAAAACACAAATTTTTAAGTTTTTCTTTCGTTTTTTTAAAGTTCGCAAAATTTCTAACTGTCGCCAAATTTTGGTCTCTGCTCCTTCTCTTATAGCACAAGTGACAATAAGAATAACATCTGCCATTTCTAGAGTGTCTGCTAATGTATAATTATTATTCTTCAAAACTGCCCAAGCTACATCGGCATCATTTGAGTTCATTTGACATCCATAAACTTTGAAAAACACTTTTCGTCCTTGTCCATCAATTTCTTTGGGCGACACATAAGGATGAGAGATTTTTTTCAATTCTCTTTTTGATAGACTGGGAGCTGTTTGGTATAGTTTAGAAATAAAATGATCAAGGTTTGGACCTTTTTTAACAGGTTTTTGGCAGTTTCTGATCTCATCACCCTCATCTGCTTCAATTTTAGCATGACAATATCTATTAGGCGTAAAACATTTCTGATATGCACGTAAAAGATGATCATTTTGTATTCTTAAATGAATATTTCTTTTTAATATATGATATCTTTGCAGTTGTAAAGAATTTGAGGAAATTTGAATGCAAACATGTGTATAGCAATTTATAAGGGAATTTTTAATTAATAAAACCATTACTGTAATAAATATATATATATATATATATTATATATATATATATAATATATATATAATATATAATATATATATATTATATATATATAGTTTTATACATAGGAACATAGGAAATATAGAGACAGTGTAAAAAGCCACATGGCCTATCGAGACTGGCCCAGTCAACCCACTACCCAAAAACATGGTCATGCAAATCCACAAAGCACCCTAGTGGCTGTTGTCAATGTGTGTTGTAACTACAGAAGTCCACCAATTTTGGCCTTAGCAAACTAATTGATATATAAATATAACTGGAAAGAATACACATACGGTAGATTCTAAGGCATAAACACACCGGTCATCTAAAATAACTGCTAAAACTAAAAACCCGCCAATTTGTTGGCTTCGTTCGAATATATTATATGAATACCCAAGCCCATCCATTAAACGAATCTAAACCGTTTCTTAATGTTGCAATCGAGTCACACTCAACAACCCTCCTCTGGCAGACTATTCCAAAATTTGAATCAACCCTTAATTAAGCTGGGAATGCATGCTTTCCTTATATCATAGATCTGGCATCGTTTTTCTTAATTTTCTTTTTATGCCCCTGGTCACCTGTTCATGTTCTACTATGAAAAATTTATTGGTCCCTGTATTTTATCAATAATGTAAATATTTTGTAGACTTGTATCATGTCCCCCTCTGAGAAATAGCCTTTCTACAGAAAACATTCCCAACTCCTTCAGCCTCCCTCATAGCTCTTACCCTCAAACCCAGAAATATCCTTTGGTGTTGCTCTACGGTGCCCTCTCTAGCTATCTAAGGTCTTTCTTTAAAATAAGGGGCGCCCAAACTTGTGCACAATACTCGATTTACTGGCCTATGACATAGCTATTATACAGTTTACTTATTTCTTCCTTGCTCTTGTAAACAACTTGCGATTTATTATGCACCAGCCAAACATCTTATTAGCTTTATTTCATACTTCCAAACATTGATTAGCTACTTTCAATACTGCTTATTAATCACGACCTAAATCTTTTTCCTTGGTCCACAGATCAAGCCACTCCCCATTCATATCGTAGTAAAACTTTATTTGAGTAACCTAGGTGAAGACCTTACACTTTTTACTATTAAAATTCATTTGCCACTTACTGCCCACACAAGAAGGTTTATCGTAAGAATCATTTTGAATCTTTATGTTCATTCCTTCACTTATTCTTCTGGAACTGGAGGTGGCACCACGTGTTTAGTATCATCTGCAAACTTAGAAAACCTTACATTTAAGTCCCGGTCTAAATCATTTATATATATGAGGAACAATAGTGGCCCCGGCACTGAACCCTGTGGGGGACACCACTCTTCATTATTTCCCATGATGATTTATTCCCATTTTTAGTTGTACACACTGTTTTTCTATTCCGCAACCACTCTTAATCCAACCATGTAACCACTCCACCTATACCCACATTGCAATAACTTTTTTTCATCAGCTTATGTGGGGAACCTTACAAAGCTTTACTAAAAAGTCCTAAATAACAATTCAACTGGATCTCCTCGTCCAATGCAGTCAGTAATTGGTATTCCATAAATTTAAAGGTTTTGTCTGACATGACCGTACCTTTCTGAAAACCATGCTTGGGGAGTCATGTATGCAATATTCTTGTTATCTGTCTAATATTTCGTTCTATATTTGACTCTTTTTCATGTAACTTTTTCCAGAATCTTTACAACCAGAGATGTTAAGCTAAATGGCCTATAATTTCCCAACAAATCTGTCCTTACTACCTTTCTTATAAATGGCACAACAAATATGCTGGTTTTCAGTCATCTGGTACCTCACGAAATGTTATAGATCGCTTAAAAATAAAATACAGTGCCTTTGCAAGTGCTTTTAAACTACCCTCTTCAGAATTCTATACCATATATACCATCAGGGCCTGCGGCTTTACTTGGATCAATATGATCTAATAAACGCTTAATATCTTTTAAATCAAATTCAAATTCTGTAAG
Organism: Trachelipus rathkii; assembly: GCA_015478945.1. Lineage (NCBI taxonomy): Eukaryota > Metazoa > Arthropoda > Malacostraca > Isopoda > Trachelipodidae > Trachelipus > Trachelipus rathkii. Next base: position 27,304 of record JABUQX010046243.1, on the reverse strand, counting down.
TCTATTGTTACAATGCATACAAGACTATTAGTCTCTGAACTATTATCTAATCTTTCCTCTGTAAACACTGAAGCAAAATAAGCATTGAAATGTTGACCAACTCCTTATCTGAACTCACTAAATTTTCATCAATTTTAATTGGACCAATTGTCCTACACTTTCTTGACTTTTAAATTTATAAAAGCTAAAAAACTTCTTCAGGTTCTTATTACTATTTCTTGCTAAATTAATTTCTGCCTCTCTCTTTGCCTTTCTTATTGACTGGTTAAGTTCATTTCTCTTTTTCCTATAATTTTCTAAATCATCTTCCTATTACTTGACCTGCTTGAATATTGGTAAATACATTCTGTCTGCTTTCATTTAATTTTTGCTCTCTTATTCTTCTATTTCACCTTATTATATCTCTAGGTTGTTCTCTTCGTCTAGCCTTCTAATGGTTTATCTGTGAAAACATACTGACTGACATATTCATTAAAATTTTTTAAAATGTTCCCACATGATAAAATCAGTTTTTGGTGCTTTAAACTCTTTATCGCCAGTCTATTATCTAAGTCAGTTTTCTCGAAATTTGGTAAACTCGTGCCAATTCTTCGGAAATCTATGAATCTTTTTCCTTATTAACTTGCAATTTGGGCCGCAAGAATATCACATTCATATAAATCTAAATTATATTATGGGTCAACTAAAGTCCTAATTCTCCGTCAAACTTCTAACTTCATTTCCACCATACTTTTCATCATTAGTTAATATTAAGTCTAATGGTGCATCGTATCTTTTGGGTTCTTGGACCATCTGGGTCAAAAAAGTTACTAGTATACAATTTGAGTGAATGGGCAGAGAACTCTACGGTCCATATTAGACAAGGAATTCCAATGAATGCCAGGAAAATTAAATCACCACATTTGACTATATCTTTTTCATTTACTGTGGCATTCTGGCGTCTTCTAATTTCTTTTCACAATTTCAGCATGCTAATTTCTGGATCTGGCCAGGATGGTCTATAAAATGCTCCCTATTCATAGTGATTTATTGCATATAAGGATATCTACCCACACTGATTTCAATATATCATGTAATTAATTTTAGAAAGTCAGTCATTATATATATATATATTTATATATATTATATGTATATATATTATATATATAAATATATTATATTAGTATATATATATATATATATATATTATATATTATATATTTATATTAGATAGATTATATAACCGTATATATAATTATAGTATATTATAATATATATATATATATATTTATTGTTTATATAATAGTTATAGTATAATATTTAGTATTTAGCTCGAGCCGGCGGGGGACAGAGTATATGTATATATATATATTACCGTATATATATATATATCACTTATACTATATATATATATATAGAGTTTATATATATATATATATATATTATATTATTAGCTATATATATATATATATATATATATTATATTATATATTTAATATATATGATATATTATATATATATATATATATAGTATAGTAGGTATATATATATATATCTGGTATTATATATATATATTAGATATATTATATTATATATATAAATATATATATATATATATTTATATAATATATAGTAGTATATATAGGGTTTGATTATATATATATATATATATATATATATATATATAATTACTGAAATATAAATTTATTAAAGTATATGAGGGACAAATTCTGGAAATGCATATTTTTTTTTAATTGAGAAAGAAAAAATTAAATAAAAGTAATGCTATATGGTAGCTAATTAAACTGAACATTATTTTAATTAATGTTGATGTGACCTTAAAAAAAAATGAAATCAAATATGGATTAGCTACCAAGAATTTAGTTTTGCTTTTTTTTAATAACTTAACTGCGCAATAATGATTTGGTATTTGTCTCATTTAAATTAGAAAAGTGGCATTTTTTTTCCTCATTTCACTTGAGCAACTTGGAATTAATATTTATAAATCAACCCTAAAAAAAAAAGTGCTTGAAAAGCAAATCAAATTATAACCATTAAATTATTAAAAAATCAATTAAAAATTCATTAAACAATATGATAAATGAGCAGGGAAATATAATGTTGTCCAGAAGCATCAATACTTAAAATAATTTTACTTACGATGCATATATTATGATACGATTTAAAATAAAAATATATATTAGCAAATTAGTATTTTTAGTTAAATGTAAGCACATTTTCCCCACCACTCACAGGTCAGAAGTTTATGGAGTCAGAGTACCCACTAGCAGGGTTAGGGATTTTTTGGATTTTTTGAGAAAAAAATCAATTTTTGATTTTTTTGATTTTTTGGATTTTTTGAGAATCGTGATGTCACACCAAATATAATTTATAAACAAACTTTTTTTTTTTAAGTTCGATTAAGTATTATTTTTAACCCTAGGCCCTATATCTGAGTTCAAAATCTTAAAATAGGGCTTATAGTCTATGACACAATGAAACGGCAACACTAAAGAGTGTTATTAGTAATAATGATAATATATTACATCAGAAATAAAAGAAACAGTTTTGAAACATGATCTTTTGTTGACATTTTTATAGTGTAGAAATTTGAAACAGAGTAGCCTTGTTATGATATTAATATTCTAATTTTTTATTTCTATTGAAATTAAATCACTTAAATATAAAAAAAAATTAAGAAATATATATAAAGCAAAAAATCAAAAAAAGTAAAAAATCAAGTGAAAAAATCAGTTGAAAAAATCAATTGATTTTTTCCTTGCCATCCCTGCCCACTAGACAAAGGATCACAAATACATAGCACATAAATATGTCTACAGGGGTCTCTGCCCCTCCATACCCCAACCTATTAGTGGTGTGGGAAATATGCTAATCCATAACTAAAAATAAATTACTAAAATATTTTTCTGAAAAATACCTATATGAAAAAAGGTAATAGTAGCGCAGAGGGGTCTCACCCTGGATTTTTATGAAAATCACAAGAGAGCCTATACTCTAAAAAAAAATAATAATGAAAAATAGTGAAAGCGAAAATCAGCAGTCTCTTTAGGAAAAAAGTTACAGCCTCTCAAAATTTAAAATTTTCCCATAGGCTTTCTTATAAAAAAAATTAGTGGGCCCCGTGCTTATTTTAAGGCCATCCTAGTTCAGGTTATGATGAGATTTGTTAAGTACACATAGATTTTTCCTGTGTATACCTAACAAAACTTATAACCTGAACTAGAGGGCCTGAAATGAGACCTAACCTTGATGGATCACAATGAAAAGTCTATGAGAGTTTTAACTTTGAGAGGCTGTAACTTTTTTCCTAAAGAGACTGCTGATTTTTGCTTTCACTATTCATTATTATTTTTTTAGAGTATATCCGATGATTTTCATAAAAATCTGGGGGACACCCCTCTGCGCTACTATGACAGAAAAAAAAATTTAAAAAGTATACATGATTAAAATCTGATAAAATGGTTAAAATATATTTTAATTATATTTTAATGTTTTACATATATTTTCCAATTTATTTTGATATATTTTCCTATATTTTTTGGTTAGGCCTCATTACATTAATTTATGATTGATTTTATAATAATTTAACAACTTGTAATTTGTTTAATTTTGCCATGGAGGACTTCCTTTTAGTTTAGACTCTAGATTAATAAAAAAACAGTTTGAGTTTCTAAAGGGTAATTGTTTACATTATTATTATTATAAATAGATTTTTATGAAAATCACAGCATTGCCTATAAATGGTAACGAAGAATAAAATAAACATGATATAGATCTTCAGGAAAAAAGTTACAGCCTCTTAAAGTTTGGAATAATCCCATATCGTTTTCTTTATATAAAAAAAAAAAAAAAAAAAAAAAAAAAAAAAAAAAAAAAACTGAACGGACCTCAAGGTCAGTTTAGGATCATCCTAGTTCGGGCTACAATAAGATTTGTTAAGTATATTCTGATTTACTATGTGTATACTTAACAAAACATATCATAACTCGAGCTACGGTGCTAAAACTGCTAATAGGGTCCTAAAATGAGAAATAACCTGGATGGATCGACGGACGACGGTGCTGTAAATCTTGACCTAACCGCGGTATAAAAAAATGACCTAAACTAGATGGATTTAGGTTTCCGTAAACCTAGATGGAGTTCTGGCAACTATGACTATGCTACTATTTCTTTTACAGTCTTTTCTTGCGTCTGTTTTGTAAATTGGGATAAAACGAAATTCCTGTCAGATATTTTAAGGCGTTTTCGATTTTGCACTTTTGCTAACGAAATTTAGGAAAATGCTAAAGTTGGGTTCCATTTTGTCAAATTTAGCACAAATTTAGGAAAATGCTAACCAAACGTAAGGAATTTCCTAAATTCTGTAAGGTTGCTATTTCCTGTGCTTACCGAATTTAAGGAAAATGCTAACGAACAAATGTAAACAAACAAGATGGCAGCGGAGTAGGTCGTTGATTTGATGAATGTTTCATTCATGAAATTAGCTTTAAATCTAATTTATTCCAAATCGATAAATTCCATCACAATAGTTGATCAATTATTTGTAATAAAAACCATTTGTTATTTTTTTTTATTTTTGTTTATTCCAAAACCACGTGCTCCATCAGAACAGCTGATCAAAAATATTTGTAAACAATCGTTCGATAATACCCGAAATTCGTGCTAAAACTGGATTAGCATTTCTTATCGAGCGTTAGCACAAATGCAAAATGGAAAACGGCTTTATAAGAAAAGTTGGTAATTGTGAAGCAGTGTTCACTTGAGTTCATGTAATTACTGTATTAAAATTTAAAACTAAACATATAATTTACAAAAATGGTATCCAAAAATTATTTGAAGTTTTTTTCACAAATTAACGTACATTTTAAGTTTACATTTTCAATAAAAATATAAAAAATAATGCTATGAAAATTTTAAAACTGCTAAATTTATCATTTTTATATGGATATCACTATCGATGCTTTTTCCCGATTTTTTATATATTGATTCAATATATATATATATTATATATATAATATATATATAATATATATATAATTACATATATATATATAATTTTTTTTTATATATATATAAAATATATATATATATATATATATATATATATATATATATATATATATATATATATATATATATATATATATACTATACATATATATATACATTATATGATATATATATATTATATATAATATATATAATTATATAATATATATATATATATATATATATCTATATATACTATATATAATATATATATATATAATATATATAATATATATATATATTAGGGATGTACCGATACCAGAAAAAGAGGCTGATACCGATAACGGATACCGGAACTTTAATTAATATAAATACACAGTAATAAGATAGGACATTTGTGTACTCCTAGGCAACTCAGAATTGCATGTCCCTATACAACCAGTACTTAGTCATTTATATTTGACACTCTTTCTTTTATGCCCAAGATAATTTATTTTATAAATTAAAATCGTATTATTTTAAGGAATAAGAAATGCAAATATAATATTAATAACTTTTTTTATAGTTTGTGTTTATTCAAAAAATTATTCCATTTCCATTTCCAGTAAGTATTAACAAAGTTTAGCTACTAGCCTTTATTTTTTTGTTTTAACATGATTACAATTTACAAGAGATTCTTTAACTAGCTCACATATATAAAGAAAAAATAATGAAAGAAGAGACCACAATTAATCAGCTGAAAAGATAAAATAAAAAACGCTATTACTCCAACAAGACATAAAATATACCCCTTTAAGATAAAGATAGATTCATTCATACTCAAATTCAAAAATTCACAAATGGTGATGCAAAAACATTAAGCCTTTCACTAGTATCTGGCAAAAGCCTGTTCCTTTTTGGGTGTTTACATTCCTACCTACCATAAATACGCTCGCTTTCGACTGATGTAAAGGATTGAGGTTGCTGGATAATTATTTGCCTGCAAAGCACTGATAATATTGTTAAAGAGCTTCTTTTGGCTTCTTCATTTTCATGCCACCGCATGAAGGTGATTCGTCTTCTGTAGCAGCAATCTCCATGTTTTTCGCGTAGTTGAGCTTCATGCTCTCTCTTTCAGCAGATTGCGAAATTTGAAATTTTTTTTTTTTTTTTTTTTATCTTTGCTCTTGAGGACTGTCTCTTCAGTTTTACGATGAGGTTCCTTGGTGTGATTTCTTTTGAAGGTGAAATGAAGAATGTCAAATGTGGCAATTTCGGCCAATGAACTTATCGAAGAGTCTAACATCAAAGATGCCTTATCTTCAGAAAGTTTATTTTGCTTGAAAAGCCACCATCGTTTCCCTATCTAGTTGCTGTTGCCTTTAGGGGGTTGTAGATGTACTATACATTCCAATTGACTAAATCTTTTTGTTTTTTTTTTGTTTTGTTTTTTTTCTGTTTTTTTTTTTTTTTTTTTTTTTTTTTTTGTGTTCAAGACGAGCAAGCCCCTCGGTTATGCTATTTAAATTCCTTCAAGAAGTGGTTCACCGTCGGAGATGCTATTCTTGTGGGGTTTATTAACCTTTTATTTATGTTTATTTTTTAACAGTTGTCATTAACCCGCTTCAGACAGAACCCATTTCAGGAGGGGTGTTGAAATCGCCGGTCATAAATTGATTTCTGTATCTGGGTGTGGGTGCAAGATTACGCATTGATGAGCACAGACACAGGCTTTAAAGTGATGGGACGATTAAATTGAGTAGGAAACAAAGAAGATGGAAGAGAATTCCAAAGAACAGAGGTGGCAGAAAAGAAAGAAGCACCGCAGGGAACTAGTCTGGAGTTACTAATATCAACACAAAACTCATGTGCTGGCACAGCACCCATTGTGCTACGAGGGTGTGGCGTAAAGGTGGTGGTGTACGTCGAGGTGGGAGAAGTGTGCCCTCTAGCACTTGCTCCGCTACAGTACCTACTAGAAGAGGGATAAAGCACCAACATCATGTCGCCGCAAAGATAGAGGGTCAAGGGAACTAGAAAGTACAGACAGTTTATAAGTCTTTTGGCCTTTGACTCGACCCTAATCCAAAAGCCGGTTGAAACCAGAGCACTCCAGATATGAGAGCAGTTACTCTTTATAAAAGGGGGCGGATAAGACCTCTTGTATAGCTGAAGGTAGCACTGGAAGTAAGAGGTAAAAATAAAGTCGTCTTGGCAGTCTAAATCAAGAACTCTCAGTTTTTCTTTGGGCCGCCTAGCAACCATTTGATTTTGAGGTTTTCAATACATTTTTTGTTATGTTAAGGGCCGGCCAAGGATGTTTATTTGTCAACAGGAGAGACGAGAGAACCGTCGAAAGAGATCGAAAAGTTAAGTGTCATAGAGAGCGAGGTTTGTAGAAGTTGGGTATTTAAGAATTAAATTGTTTCACATTAGCTTGAGACGACCTGCAACCCGAAATTCTTCTCAGATCGAGGATAGAATCCGGGAAAGATTAAGGCGAAAGGCAATTCTTGAAGTAAAAGAGGGAGCAGAATTGAAATGAGCTGAAGAATGAATGGTCGAGTCATCGGCATATGAGTGAACAGAGTTAGATGTGCAGGTGAGATCATTGATGAAAAGCAGGAATAAAGTAGGAGATAAAACAGAACCCTGAGGAACACCACTATTGACAGAAAAAAGAAGAAGTCGCCCCATCAACAACAGCCGATATTGAGCGATTTGAAAGAAACTAGACATAAGTAAGCAAAGAGAAGGAGGAAACCCAAAGGAAGGGAGCTTGGAGAGCAGTGACGCGTGCCATACCCGGTCAAATGCTTTGGATATGTCAAGCGCCACCACACAAGTCTTCCTGTAGTTCCTAAGGGCGGAAAACCATAAATCTGTTAAATAGGAAAGTATATCGCCAGTAGATCTCGAGCGCCGAAAGCCGTACTGGTAATCGGAAAGAAGGAAAAGAGATTCCAGATGATCTAAGAAGTGAGAGTTGAGAAGGGTTTCAAAGATCTTAGAAAGAATACAAGTTTGAGAATATAGGGCGATAGTTAGATGGATCAGAGCAGCCTCCTTTTTTCGGAATAAGTTGACATATGCGCACTTCCAACACTGAGGAAGTGCTAGTATTGAGGCAATAGAGAATATAGTTGAACGAAGGGAGGGGTCAGCACGGAAAGCAAACTTCCTCAAAACTCGGAGAGGAATGACATCCGGCACCGCCTTCTCAAACGTTCATAGATTTTCAGGGAGCCCATGCAACCCGATCAAATGAAATTTAACAGGTAAGAGGCATAGGACACCTGAGAGGAGGAAGGAGGAGGACGAGGAATGCCAGAATCGCCTAGGGTTGAGTTAGAGGAAAATAGGAAGGCAAGAAATGATTGGCCTTTTCAGTTGGAGTATTACAGACAGAATCATCAGAGGCGAATAAATAGGAAGAAGGATGATTTACAGGAAGTTGTAAGAATTGCTTTGCAAGAGGAGCCAGAGAGATTTGTCCAGTAGGAGAACCAAGGAGGTCAGCGTACTTTCGTTTAATGAAAGTCCTCTTGCTCGGTCGAAGAGTATCCTGCAACGATTTCTAGGTAACATGAAAATTGGCAAGAGTGATAGGAGGACGAGAATTTTTCCCACACCCGATACGCACTGTGTCTAGCCTGAATGGCCAGAGAACATAGCACGATTGAACCATGGATTTTGCAGGAGAAAAAGATTTAGTCCAAGAAGGAATGAACCTGCTCATGGCCATCAATCAATTACAGTTTCCCACTTTTTTCGGTCTGAAGCGTCTCAGAGTCAAAAAGCAGTCAACTCTCAATTAATAGGTTTGTGTAGAATAGCAACTGGCAATGCCCCGGCCAATCGCCGTGGTATCAAAGTGCGCAGAAAACCGCTATATGGGGTAGGATGTGGATGTTGGAGAGAAGTATTAAAATTAAGAGATAATAGTGATATAAGGTTGTGGTCAGATTACCGAAGGAGCGAAGGTGGTTGTTAGTATTTTATTAGAGAGAAGGAGCTTCTGGGAAACATATGTCAAGTTGTTCAAGAATCGGTTGGGACGAATGCGGAATGTGTTGTAGGTTCTTTAAGTAGTTTTAGCTTCTCAGATCGTTGAGAATCTCTGAATTGATTCGGCTTCGCGCCCCACCGTAAAGTCAGTATAAGGAAAGCCCAACAATTCATGTTGTATGACATTGAAATAGAGTGACCTCAGTATTTTGGATGAAAAGATATAAAGTCTCGTGATAAGTAGTAAAGTATTCAAAAAAGTCATGAAAATGTCTGTTCTTGGTTAAGTAGAACAGTAATCAGAGGCATAAGAATTATTGTAGTAGAAGGAGAGAAAGATTTTTAAGCACAGGAACATCGAAGTTAGGAGATTCCGAGATTCTCGAATCGTGGTTATAGGCATAATTATATGCGTAAATAGGGACTACTCCACCCTTCAAAATGTAAATTATGAAATAATTAATAGTTACATACATTTTTGCGTGTTTAAAGATGATTCTTATCCACATTCTGGGTCTTAAGACAAGCAGCATAAAATTAGGGTAGAGTTAGAGAGGTGATATTCCATGGATGCAGACAGGGTTAGAGTGCAAGCCATTGATGTTGGTAAGTCAAAAAGAAAGCCACCCCCCTACCGCTTCAAACACAAACACACCAATCACAAAAAGTAAGCAAAAAAAAAACACAGTTAAAAATGAAAAAACAAAAAATACAAAATAGGAACATTTACATTCTTCTCAATAGTCCAAAGGAGATATGAGTGCAAAATTAGGGAAAGTTATTTCAATTTAAAACTGAAATTTTAAAACGGTAAACTCCTATTTAACA
>JABUQX010046243.1:0-5000 GCA_015478945.1 Trachelipus rathkii | reverse complement strand
AATCTGTTCTGAGATGCCTTCTTTTCTGGGAAGGCGGATATTAAATTAAATATTAAATTTCATTTTTATAAAAAAAAAAATTTATAACAATCCAGAGAATCTATAAAAACTATTTTCTAAATTGTTAAAATTCGTGACATCACCTTATTAGCATTATGCTATCCTTATTATGCTTATTATCATTTGAAATTGTGCTTTTCCACGTGGTATGGCTTGAGAGGTATGACGTATGATTCATCTATGACGCTGAGGATATTTATTGGCTATTTCAAAAAGATTTACCGCCTCTCCTCCCTGAAGATGTTCTATTTTATAGACTAGGCATATATATATAATATTTATATTATATATATATATATATATATATATATATATATATATATATATATATATATATATATAATATATATATATATATAATATATAGTATATATATATATATATTTCCTCTCTCGCTAAAGACATATCTATATATTTTATATAGTATATATATATATATATATATATATATATATATATATTCCCACGCAAACGTAAATAATTATTTTATTCAGACTTCAGCTCCGGCTAAGGTTTCTACATTTGAAAATTGATGAGCACTTCTTTTGGTAATATATTTTCACCTAAAAAATATCAGGTGTTCCAACCACCCTCCTATCGATTTAAATAAGTACCGAATTTAAAAGCAGTGATATCGAACCATTAGATTAGAAATCTGTTCTGAGATGCCTTCTTTTCTGGGAAGGCGGATATTAATAATTAAATATTAAATTTCATTTTTATAAAAAAAAAATTATAACAATCCAGAGAATCTATAAAAACTATTTTCTAAATTGTTAAAATTCGTGACATCACCTTATTAGCATTATGCTATCCTTATTATGCTTATTAGCATTTGAAATTGTGCTTTTCCACGGGGTATGGCTTGAGAGGTATGACGTATGATTCATCTATGACGCTGAGGATATTTATTGGCTATTTCAAAAAGATTTACCGCCTCTCCTCCCTGAAGATGTTCTATTTTATAGACTAGGGATATATATATATAATATATATATATATAATATATATATAGTTATATATATATATATATATATATATATACTATATATATTATATTATTATATATATATATATAATATATATATAATATATATATATTATTATATATATATATATATATATATATATATATATATTATATATATATATTATATAATATATATATATATATATATATATATATATTATATATATATATATATATATATATATAGTATATAATATATTAATATATATATATATATTCCCACAGCAAACGTAAATAATTATTTTATTCAGACTTCGGCTCCGGCTAAGGTTTCTACATTTGAAAATTGATGAGCACTTCTTTTGGTAAATATTTTCACCTAAAAAATATTTCTTGAAAAAAATTTATACCAAAAATCTAACTCCGGCTCCGGCTCTAGATCCGACTACTCGGCTCCGGATCCGACTAATGTTTCTACACTATTTTAAAATTGTTCAGTCACGTCTTCTGACAATATAATTTTTCACCTAAAAAAAATATTTCCGTGAAAAAAAATTCATATGCAGGATCCGACTCCGGATGCCGGCTCCGGGATACGGCTCCGGATAACGATTCGGCTCCGGAATCGACTATGTTTCTAACTAATTTGAAAATTGTTCAGCACGTCTTCTGGAGATAATTTTTCACCTAGAAAAATATTTTCTGAAGAAAATTCATACCCAGGATCCGCATCCGGCTCTGACTTCGGCTTCTATAATCCGACAAATGTTTCAACACTATTTTAACATTGCTCAGCATAATCTTCTTGAAAATACAATTTTTCACGGCACCAAAAAATTACTTCTGAGAAATTCCATACCCGGATCCGGTCCGGATCCGGCTCCGACTTCAGCTTCGGTTCCGGATCCGACAAAGGTTTCTGCACTATTTGAGAAATTGTTCGGACACGTCTCACTGACAAAAAATTTTCACCTAAAAAATATTTTCTGAAGAAAAATTCATACCCAGGATCAGGCTCCGGATCCGGCTCCAGATTACGGCTGCCGGAATCGCGGCTAATGTTTTCTGACTATTTGAAACATTGTCACACGTCTTCTTGAAATTAATTTTTCACCTAAAAATATTTTCTGAAGAAAATTCATACCCCAGGACCCGGATCCGGATCCGGATCCGGTTCCGGCTCCGACTTCAGCTTCGGCTCTGGATTCGACTAAGGTTTCTTCACTATTTGAAAATTGCAGCACGTCTTCCGACAATAAATTTTTCACCAAAAAAGATTTTCCCGAAAAAAATTCATAACCAGGATCCGGCTCCGGATAAGGCTCCGGGATACGTCTCCGGATACGACTTTCGCTTCGGCTCCGGATCGCGACTAATATTTTACATACTATTTTGAACATTGCTACAGCACGCTTCTTGGAAATAAATTTTTCAACTATAAAAATATTTTCCTGAAGAAAATTCATACCAGGAATTCGGATCCGATCCGATCCGATCCGACTTCCAGCTTCGGTTTCCGGATCCGATAAGCGTTTCTACTGCACTATTTGAAAAATTGTCGGACAACGTCTCTCTGACCAATATTTTTCACCAAAAAAATATTTCCCAAAAAAAATTCCATTCCCAGGATCCGACCCTCGGATACGGTCCGGATACGACTTCCGGCTTCGGCTCCGATGCCGACTAATGTTTTCCCTAGTCACTATTTGAACCTTGCTCAGCGCGTATTCTTGAAATAAGACTTTTTCCCCTAAAAAAATATTTTCTTGAACGAAAATTCATAACCCAGGATCGCGGATCCGTCCGGATCCGGCTCCGACTTCGGCTTCAGCTCCGGATTCGAATAAGGTTTCTGCACTATTGAAAATTGTTCGGCACGTCTTCTGACATAATTTTTCCACCAAAAAATATTTTCGCGAAAAAAATTCATACCGCAGGATCCTGCTCCGGAATCCGGCTCGGATACTGGCTCGGATCCGACTAATGTTTCTAAACTATTTGAACATTGTTTCAGCACGTCTTCTTGAAAATAAATTTTTTTTACCTCAAAAAATTATTTTCTGAGAAAATTCATAACCCATGAATCCGGATCCGGATCCGACCAAGGATTCTGCACTCGGCTCCTGATCCGACTAATGTTTCTACACTATTTTAAAATTGTTCAGCACGTAATTCTTGAGAAATAATTTTTCACCTAAAAAATATTTTCTGAAGAAAATTCGTTACCCAGGATCCGGATCCGGCTCCCGACTTCAGCTTCGGTTCCGGATCCGACTAAGGTTTCTGCACTATTTGAAAATTGTTCGGCACGTCTTCTGACAATAAATTTTTCACCAAAAAAATATTTCCCGAAAAAAAATCATACCCAGGATCAGGCTCCGGATCCGGATCCGGATACGGCTCCGGATCCGACTAATGTTTCTAGACTATATTGAAATTGTTCAGACACGTCTTCTGAAATAAATCTTTTACTCAAAAATTTATTTTCTGAGGAAAAATTCCATACCGCATGACCCGGATCCGGACTCCGGAATGCCGGCCGCGCCTTCAGCTTCGCTCCGGATTCGACTAAGGTTTCTGCACTATTTGAAAAATGTTCGGCACGTCTTCTGACAAGAAATTTTTAACCAAAAAATTATTTCCCGAAAAAAATTCATACCCAGGATCCGGCTCCGGATACGGCTCCGGATGCGACTTCGGCTTCGGCTCCGGATCTGACTAATGTTCTACACGTATTTAACATTGCTTCCAGCACCGTCTTCTGAAAATAATTTTTCACCTAAAAAAATATTTTCTGAAGAAAATTCATACCCAGGATCCGGATCCGGATCCGGCTCTTACTTCGGCTTCGGTTCCGGATCCGGCTAAGGTTTCTGCACTATTTGAAAATTGTTCGGCACGTCTTCTGACAATAAAATTTTTCACCAAAAAAATATTTCCCGAAAAAAATTCATACCCAGGATCCGGCTCCGGATCCGGCTCCGGATCCGGTTATGACTTCGGCTTCTGCTCCGGATCCGACTAAGTTCGTGCACTATTTGAAATAACTGTTCAGCCTCTTCTGGGCAATAAATTTTTCACCTAAAAAAATATTTTTTGAAAAAATTTCATACTCTGGCTCCGGCTCCGGCTCCGGCTCCGACACCGGCTCTGGCTTCGACTCCGCTCCGGATCCGGCTCCGGATCCGACTAAGGATTTTGCACTACTTGAAAATTGTTTAGTACGTTTTCTGGCAATAAATTTTTCATCTAAAAAATTATTTCGTGAAAAAAATTTATTACCCCTAGGATTGGCTCCGCACCGGCACCGCACCACGCTCTGTCTGCGGGCCCAGGCTCCGGCACAGCACCGGCTTTGACTCCATTTATTTAACTGAGTAAAATCCAAAGAAGGGTGGGAGTTGAGGTATGAACAAAAAATAGATTTTCTATAATTATAAATTAAAACTTTTTTTTAATCTAAGCCGACCTGAAATTACAATTTTGACTGGAATTGAAATTTTTTATTTCGACACCTCTCTAAATAAATTTCAGTATCTAAAAAACTATTTAGAATTTTTAAAAAATAATTACACCATGATGTTCGGGAGGAATTTTTCTAATAATCTAGATAATAAAAAAAAAATGTGAAAATTTTGATTTTGACTTCAAAAAGTAGGGGGTCCGAGGATAAAGTCTCCCCTTAAATTTTGGGTCACAGTCCTTCTCAATGGAGGAGGTATGCGATCGGAGAGTTCAGAAGAGAAGTGTCCGTTTTGTAAGAAAAAAAGAGAAGAGAAGAGAGAGGAGAGAGAGAGAAGGAGAGAGGGAGAGAGAGAGAGAGAGAGAGAGAGAGAGAGAGAGAGAGAGAGAGAGAGAGAGAGAGAGAGAGTGTGTGTAAGAGAGAGAGAGAGAGGAGAGACTTGAGATAGATAGATAGAGAGAAGGAGAGAGAAGAGAAGAGAGAGAGAGAGAGATGAGAGAGAGAGAG
>JABUQX010046242.1:0-43752 GCA_015478945.1 Trachelipus rathkii | reverse complement strand
GAGGAGAGAGAATGATGTTGTCTATAGATAACAATGTGCTCTAATGTGACTGGGGGTATTGTTATGAGGTTGGGTCAGTATTGAGACTGGAAGGATGATGAGGTGGTCGTGCGGTCGAGAAGTGAGGAATAAACCTGTGAGGGGAAATGGAGTAGTCATACACTACAGAGATTTTTTAGGTTTGTAAATGACATCTTTTAAGGGAGGAGTTTTACAGATGTATTTGGTGAAAGAGCTTCACCATGATGCGAGAGTGTGTTTGGTCATTAGTTCAGACCTAAATCGCTAAGCCTTGGATTAGTTGTGGGTGGTTTGTTGGTTAATAGAGGAGCATTCGTAATTCTCATATTTATAATATAGGTTAGAGAGCAGTATCAAACCCGCTTTGGGCAAGCAAGATTCAGAAATGTGGAGGGGCATAGAGTGTTTCCATGAATGGGGTAGAGGAGATGTTGTGTAATCCGCATAGGGTATCTGTCCTTCTTGTATGTTATTAGATATATTGGGCGTTTATCGACAAATCCGATTTTCCATATAATCGGAATTCGATAATTGGCAAGGTCTGATTCTGGAGAATTCTGGCCTTGCGTAACTTAGCTCATTCGGGTGATTTTTGGGAAATTGGGCAGTTTGAGTTGGAGAATGGGGACCTCTGGGTCCATCTTCATCAACGCCTTCACTACCCATCAGACCCTCAGAACGCTTAGAGCGTTTGCGACTTTTACGTTGAACAGTTTTCCATCCACCTTTCTCGGAATTGCTGCAAGGAAGCATTAGAAAGAGATGGTGGTCTCATCGCAATCGAGCTCACCTCACATAATTTAGGGAAGCTGTTATCACAATTTCATCTTCACTAGTGATATTAGAATCCCTTTAAGAGAGGCTGATAAGAAACTCGGGAAGAAGAGTTTATAATGGAAAGAATCAGAGGAACTAAATGTCTTGTAAACTATTAGATGATTAGGTTGGTGGTTGTTCTTAGTTGGATGTTTGTTTGGGTACAGTCTTTTGAAACCTTTGCATTTGTCTCAGAAGTAGCTTATGGCGAAGGTCTCTTCTGAGTTTTAGCTCATTTTTTACATCTGGTAGTATTTATTAGTGTTTATTTGTTTAAAATATTTCGGAATTATTGCTCTATAAATTTTATAACGAATATCTTTATACACTTGGACGACTGTTCTTTATCTGTGTGTTTTAAATACATCTTATACCAGTGATTTTAGTAAATTAGTAGGGAGAGCGAATTAAGGGACAAATTTAAAGAGACGTCTCTACTTGCATAATAGTTGTGAACAATTATTGGGTGAAGTATGGGACAGTGTGTCTTGGCAGAAGTGTTTTCCAAATTTATGTATTGGATGTAGCTAGTTAGTTCATTGGTTAGCCATTGTTTTGAGAGTTAAATTAGCTTAAGGAAAGGGCTTTTTGTGATAGGCTCTTTGGACGGAGATTAATCAAGGGCAGCTTTTGTGCTCTTATATCAGATAGTTGGTAGATGTGGAGCAGTTACAGGTAGAACTCTGAGGTTTGCAGTACTTTATGCCTGAGTTTCAACGGTGATTTTAAGAGGATGGAGTTGCTAATTAGGATTATGGGGTTGTGTGTGGCGGATTAGACACTGTGGAGGGCGGTGGGGTGTGTGTAGCTGTAATTTGTGGCGTAAGATTGAGTTTTTGATTTGTCTGATATTTGTTATGCATTGGAGGCGGGGTATAGCATCTCTGCGCTGCTCAATTTTGGTAGTAGTACATAGCACTAAAACTCCTGATTGCAAATAGGGTTAAGGGCGCTACGGCGCATTTGAAAGAGAAGCACTGTGGGGTTCTTTGCCAGTATTCTGAGCAGTTAGGGGTATATTTCATCTATATGCAGAGTGTGAAAAATAAATTCTCCAACAGAATATGGGCCATGAAAATATCTTCCTTGGTCAACTTAACTGTAATTTTTCGGGATGACCTAAAACCGTGAACATTTTTGTAAGCTAACGTCAGCTTTCAGGGATAACGTAGCGAACACTGTTACGCATAGTGGAACTGACTAATTATTTGACCTTTGTACGGTGGACACGGGATGTTTAAAGGTCACTAGTACAACCGGGAGGTTTGGTTTGTTTAGGAAGTTTCCCACTCGGCGGAGGGTGGAAATCTATAAAAATGTTTTGTGCGGAACATCTTCTCTGTTAGGAGTTTTCTTTTCAAATGACAGTGCTGTTGTTTTCGTCTCTGAATAGGACAAGAAATATTGTCCTTTGATGTGTTTCTTTATTATGTCATCAAGGAGTAAAAATTAATAAGAGAGAGACATTCCCCAAGTTAGACAGTTAGGCGATGACAGAATGAACATTGATTCGGGTTTAGCAACTTTTACGAGAATGGACCCCATTTCCTCATCAATGTGACTGAGTGGTCTTCACTCCTTAGGCTTTTTTTCGCGAGTGATACTGAGAGGATGTCTATTGTGATCAGAATAAGAGTTTATGGAGGTAAGTGGAATCGTGCAATATGTAATACATCGGGAATGACATGTCTGCTAGACATGTACTAGGAGGGTTGGCAGAAGTCGTTATGGTAGTACCGAGATGAGTACGACTATTCGGGGGGCATATCTTTACGGAGATTGCCACGGCTGCGTGGGTGGCGAACCTGAGAGAGTGTTTGGGCATTTTTGCTATGTTCTAATCGAATCGATGAAAATTTGTCGAAAGTACCCCTCAGGTATAGTAGAAGAATGAAAGCAAATTTTATAGGTATCAGGTACTATAGAAGTAGTATAGGGAACCTGTATGGTAGTGCATGGATAGTGCTGGGAAAGCCTGGCAATGGTTCAGCATCACTTTTATTAAGTAACGTTATTTTCTTTTATAAAGTAGATTTTCCATAAAATAAGATTAAAACACATAAGCTTTCGTCACCATGAATGAAGCACTATAGATAAGGCAATGAGACATAAAAGCAAATAAACATGAATGGGTCTGAGAAAAGTTGCGTAGAATGTTTATTCAATTAAGTGAAGGGTATAACCTATCTCTCCACATAGCAGGTCACAGTCCAAGAACCCACACAACCCTCACGACCCCACTCTCATACCGTAGGGTGGTGAGCTTGTGATGTGGCCTGGAAAGATTCCTCCAAAACTATTACGTGGGGTCCCATTCCGTAGTACCTAACACGGCCAACCTATTAGTCTATCGCGCAAAGTCCGAAGATTATAACATCAAAGTGACAGAACCCTCTCCTCAGCCGGTTAGCTTCGATGGATTTTCGGTTCACCTAAATTGACGCCCGGTAGTAAGGTTGAGCGAGTAAATATGAACAGGTTTTTCACCGGTACCCTCATCCTACGGGAGGAAGTGTGGGGTGTGTACTGAAAACATCCAAGACGTAGAAGAAGCATAACTGTGATAGCCAAGGGGCTGTGATGGGAGAAAAGGGAGGGCAACCTTATATAAAAAGATTAAATGGTCTTATGGGTGGAAATTTGAGATTTAAAAAAAAAAATAACAATAAAAAAAAAAAAAAAATAAAAAAAAAAAATAAAAAAGAGAGAGTGAAAAACTTTGGTGATAAAGAAGTTGGATTTAAAAGTAAACGGAAAAATTGTGAAAATGAGTGAAGAGTGAAGGTTGACAGATTACATTGTATGAAAATGCTGAATGCACGAATACACACAATATTGCACAATATTACTGGCTGGGGCCTGGAAGAGATGCATAAAGTCCCCTAACATATGGTTCCTATTATCAGTGCCACGCTCAGATGAGTAAACAATTATTTCCTCCACAACAGGCATAACACCAAATATAATACGAATCAATACCCCACTGCGTGGGATATATATATATTATAATATATATAAATTATATATTATATATATATATATATTATATAATTATATATATTATAATATATATTATATATATATATATTATTATATTATTATATATATAATATTATATAATATATAAGTATATATATATATAATATATATATATATATATTAATATTATATAATTATATAATATATTATAATAAGATAAGGTGTGGAACAACCACCGCTCATTATAGGGTATGATCCCGCTAAGCGTGCACACTCTCGACACTCGTGAAAACGATAAGTCCGCTAGCGCTCCTCCGAACATTATTCAGCTCATACCAACCTCTGCTATCGAGCAAGTCGCAAATAATGAATAACTTAAGAATAACTGAAGAAATAGAATTTAAATATTAAATTAACTAAATAATATATATCTTAACAAAAAATTTATTTATATATATTATTTAATAATAATAAATCGATAAATAAAATATTTAACAAAAGCTTAAGATTTTCCACTTCCTTCCTCAATGTCGTCTTCAAAGAACAAGAGATCATTATTTACTTTTCAAAAGGATTAGGTGCTCAAATTAAAAGTTATAAGGCTCTAGACCTCTTGCCCAATCAAAATAATTTCACCCCCTATATTAAAATATTCAGCTCTATCAGCCGCGAACTAGTGAGAAGTGTGAATTAAAATTATAAAGAGTCACCTTACAGTTAAAGCATATTATGAAAAAGGAAATAATTCTTGGACTCTATTGACCTATATATACTTCACTTCCAGCAGTCACATTGCTAATTTAAGGTCCTTCATCCTAAACATTCTGCTCCCTCCCATTCTGAATATATTTATGTACCACACCTGTCTCAAACATTAAATAAACTGTCTAATTACGTCCAAGACTTTTATAGAATCCCATGAAAAGCCCAGACTCCTGCAGATTACCGACTGCTTAATGCTCGGTATCACTCGGTAGACTATATAATATATATATTATATATTAATAATATATATTAATTTATTTATATATATATTATATAATATATATATATATATTAATATTATTAATATTAATATATAATATATTATATAATATAATATATATATATATTTAATATATATTAATATATATAAAATATATAATTATATATATATAATATAATTAATATTAATATATTACGTTATCAGTTCTGAAAGCCAATATATATTAAATATATTATTATATAATATATATATATATATATATATATATATATATATATAATATATTAATTAATATATATTATTATCTAATAAATCTTAAGATGTACATAATCAAATATAGTAAAATATGAATATTGAATTATATTTTTATTTTAATAAAATTACAAAATATTGATAAAATAAAATAATTAATATAATATATATTTAATATGTATATATATATTATATGTTTATAGTCTATAATAATTATATATTATAAAATAATATATATAATATATTATATATATATATTATTATATTTAATATATATATATATATTATAATATATTATTAATATTAATTAATATATATATATATATATATATGATATATATATATATATATATATATATAATATACTAATATATATTATATATTAATATAAATATTAATTAATTTTGGAGGTTATTACACAAGAATTGTATTTAGAATATTGCTGTTTATATATAAGTAATAATAATAATTATTATAAAGTTTAAACTTAATAGCCATTCATCTATAAAATCAATTTAAAAATGTTATTAATTATATATGGTACCTTTAAGGACCTTATACGTATTTTGGAAGTTTAAATTATTAAAATACAATAAGTCTTAGACTAAAAGTATTTATAATGAGTAGATTATGACTTAAAAATAAAAATTATATGTCTTTATTATAACCAATAAGAATTCTTTAATAAGTAAAACCTATATTTTCCATTTTTTTAAATAAACGTGAGAACAAAAGAGCGAAAACTTTTTTTGATCCGCACGTGCAATGTCCGCTTAATATCCTGAACGACTTTCCGCACCTCCGCAGTACCGTGACACCTATTCTGGTAGTTCCGCCTAGGAGGGACTAGCGACTAAAGAGCTGGAAGTAGGCTCTGGTATGAGCGCTCCACCACTTCTGCTATATTAATATTAATATATATTATATAATATTATATATATATAATTAATAATATATATTAATATAATATATTATATAATATATTATACTAATTATAATTAATTATAATTAAATAATATATAATATATATATATATATATATTATAATATATTATCACTAGAAATTTATTTATAATATATATATATATATTATATTATAATATATAATATTATATATATATTATATTAATATATTAATATTAATATTTATAATATAATATTATAATAATATTATAATAATATAATATATTATTAATATATATTATATAATATATATATATATAATATATATTATTATAATATATATTAAATATATCCCATATATATATATATCATACCAAAGTTGATCGATTCACATTGTTGTTGTTGGGGGAGGCTCTCTGGGATGCGGTTGGGATCGGAAATATATCGGATATAACCATCACGCCCTCAGCGTCTAGTGCACGATGAGGCTGGTTTTCTTTTTTTTTTTTTATTTTTTTTTTTTTTATCAGAGATTAGATGAACGCCAATGACAACCTTCCTTATTGGAGGGGGAATCTGGCGTCATCTGTGCTGAAGGGATGTGAGCCGCATCACTCATTCGTGATGTTTGTGATTCGGTGCACACGACCCAGCACCAGGTTTGTGTCTTTTTCCCTGGCCCCTCTGGAACATCTTATAATAAGAGACTACCCCCCCTTTAACGCGGTTCACCTCCGGCACAAACCTCTCATGAGGCTTCGAGACATCTACCTATGAGGAGGGGACCCTTTTAATATAAATATCATCATCATGGATAACCTTAATGATTAGCCTATATTCGGAAACTGAGAGATTTATAAAAGATTTCACAGAACTCACTGGACCGTGAGATAATGGCTTACCTTTTATGATTGCCTTTCAATACATTGATGCCTGTGTCTCCCCCCACTTAACCTGGAAGGTCCTCTGCCTTGTCTACCGGCGATTCAAGTTTGCCTGGCATCGTATATACCTCCCCCATGCATCCCAGGTAGCCCAATAGATTCGCAATTATCCCCGACAAAGGTGCCCCTCTGTACTACAGTACGTTTATTACTCAATATCGTTCACTCATAATCATTATGACTGCACCCCCTCACAAGAATGTCAGCAAGAATACATATTATCCGATTTATCACATTCTGCGATCCACTACCTCCAAAGCTCTTATACTGTGCACAGAACCATTCTTCTAATGATAAATGTACTTGAAAAAGCTTTAGGCGTTGAAGATCCTCCAGTCACATTAATGAGAAATGAGTCACTTCTCGTAAGCTACTACCCGATATCAAAGTTCTATTCTGTTCATCCCTAAACGTTTTCTTGACGATATTTCCTCTTATATTTCTACTTCACCGATGAAATAAAGAAAAACACCATTAAAGCACCATTTACTGTTATGAACAAAAGACGAAGATACAAGCTGTCATCAGGGAATATCTCCAACAGAAAAAAAGATTTTACCCGTTTATCAGAAACGTATGTACATAAGGCAATTACCCTCCATAGGTCCGTGGGATATATCTCTCTGAACATAAACCAGAAGATCCTGCGTTTAACACATGAGTACTGTGTACCCTTTTAGAATACTTCTACATGCATTCCTCACCTACAAAAGGAGTTACAATAGGGTTAACAAGATACAGTGTCTTTCGCTACGTATGATGTCTCACGACCTCAGACGTTGCTTTCAAAATGTCAAAAGGTTGTGTTCTATATACACCCGTGAGAAAGAATACTGTAGGGTACCGGATGAAATAGTGCCAGCCTTCTGCGAGAATTATTTCACACTCTGTGTGAAAATACCCCCTACTGTAGAAACTGTGGAGGAACGCCCACAGTGCTTCTTCTTTCAAATGGCCCATCTTTACCTGTTTGATACAGGAGGTTCTGGAATCTATGCACCATACACAACACAGATGAGTCAGGAGAGGATAGACCTATTCACGCGACAGCTTGATGATAAAATATCCTACAAAGAGCTCAAAGCGATGCCTACGGATGCCATCGAATAACTTGACTGCGCCCAGCGTGTCGTCGCCTAGCGTGACGTAATCCTTAGCATCCCCACAATACAACTCATTGCCCAGCAGAACTCCTTCCCCAAAATCGACCAGATGAAAGACTCAGTATGGCAAGACTACTGTCATATTCCATCTGCCCTGTATTGCTCGCCCACGCGCAATACTCAAAGCACTTGAGACTCTCAAAATGAAAGAAAAAAGAGCAGTGCCAATTGACTCAATCTCTTGTCCGAAAAGCCATTAACAACCCTATCCCGATACTAACTGCAAGCAAACTACAATGAACACTGAGAAGCTGGTTCCACACTAATATCTTTGGAAAACAACTTCTTTCAAGGTCAAACTGCTCCCTAGTCCTACCACAATGGTTTTTCCAAAACTTATGTAAGACTGTTCTCTTTGTTCTGCTTGATCTCACCTCTCACCACCCGTTACTCACTCAAATTCCTGAAAAGGATAGTCCCTAAATGGCAAAAAGCAAAAAACATAATCGCCCAGAACTAAAGATTATTCCGTTTAAACATACAGAGGCGTCCCGAAGTTTTTAAAACAAAAACACATAACCCCACAGACGTAAACAAATGTTAACTCAGAAGAGAACCTCATGCCTAATTAGTTTCGAGCTTCAAGGAACATAAATTATACTACTTTGAGAATAAGAACATGTTTTGTGACGCAAGTCAATCGCAGCTATCGTGACAAACCTACCATATAAGACATCACTCTAAGTAGGGGTTAATAATAATGGATAACTCTAGAGACTCTTCACTGACAGTCGTTTCCTATAATTAACTTCTTCTGAATTCCACATCATCTCAAATGCGTCCCCAAGGGAATTACTTACTATATATCTTAAACAAGATGTAATGGAAAAAACAGAGCTCTCCAAAATGGGATAAGCTTATAATAATAATAATAATGAAATAGTGTGTAATAATAACCACATCTCTTATTCATAAATACTAATCCTAAGCGCTTCCGAGAAATGGCGAATGAAAAGACTGGATCCAAACAGCAAACGAGCTCGAACATAAGCGAGCTACTTAAAAAGGTCGCTCTGAGTTCTATATTAGAGAGCTATGAAAAGGTGAGACCAATCAAGAAGTGTTACACTCAATAACTAATTGTCTAAACTTAAATCGTCCAATTACCACAAATATCGATACTCCCACAATGAATAATAATAATAATACATAAATCGAATTACTAGCAAAAAGTCCTCCAGATATGACTAAGGATAACTTTGTCAAATCCATAAACGAAATCACTCATAATTGGAATCCTTTAACGCGACATAATACCAACTCCTATCTCAAAAATAAGAATTGACAACCTTTTCCCGGTAACATTTCCTTCCCACAGTTTCCATTGGAAGAATCAACTACCAACATTCCCTAATTAACATCATTTTATGAAATGCTGCTACTTAGGCAAGATGCTTGAGAATTAATAATTCCACTCCAATATTAATAAACGTCACGAGCAATTTTGGTTGCTCTTATATACTATTGACCAAAATTACGAAACCACCAATAATAATTAATAAGTTGGAGAAAGATTGAACTTAACTTATCTCGTATTCAATAGAGTGTGACAGCACTCTATTCACCATAAATACAATCTGAAAAACTTCCTCACATAAAATGAGGTACATACATACCATGAACAAAAAATTCTTTCTGAAGTGGTAATGAACTATACTAGTGACCCATCCAGGAATTTGTTACCCTCTCTCGCACGATAGACCATCAACGCCTACAACCTTCCTCTCTCAATCTGTATCACCTCTAACATTACCAATAAATATCTATACTAAAAACCCAGTTCACATAAGAGACAAATGTTCCTAATAGACCAACACCATAATTTTCAAAATACTCATCAATGACTATAACTTTTAACTGCTATATCAAATGGAATTGTCGTGGCTATTACTCTAATTATTCGAAGATATTTCCTCAAATCTAAATAAACATTAAAATTGTAACAAATATAATAATAATAATAATAAGTATCCAAAGTGGTAATATAGTTGCAATGGAACTTCGAGAACTATTCATTCGTGACTTCTATTTCAATACCTAATAATAATTAATCTCCTGAATATTATAAATCAGCCCGTTTACACTTCTAATAGAAATGAGGTACAATGAATAGGGGAGAGGGCAAGAGAATTAAACTCATTTCAAATAAATCATATCCACCTAAATTCCTCCAGATCCCAGCTCCTTTACAAAAACCAATGACTATACATCGCAAAGTAAAGCGAGCTAAGAATATTCATTAATCCATCGACAATTGTTACTAAATACATGTTTACATCAATATCTGTAGCCACACCGAAAGTCAGTGAATATCTCACTAAAGGTCTGACCTATTGCAGCTGAAATTCTTTATTTAAACAGTCTCCACACCACTACTCCGGTTTGTTATATATTAAAGTTTTGTGGGACTAGGTGACTGTCAAACATCCGCCACCCATACTGGGGTGGAGTCTGTCACTGGTCATCCAAATCCCAAATCTTAAATTAGATCTTTAAACTGCTTCTCTTTGCCCGCTGGGATGCCTTACCCACAGTGACTCCCACTGTATGGACGTTCTTTACATGGCATGGTGGACGCAGCACTTCTGTTACTTGTGATTTGATGATTTCCTGTTTGGCTGCCCCAATATCCCCTTTCAATGAAATCGTTTTTATCTCCTGGTCTCCCGCTAGTTGATTTAGTTACCTATTCGGCAGCGATCATTACCCTGTGGTGATGAGGTCAGGCTTGTTCCGCAGCCGCAAAATGCGAAAAACCCAACTCTAGCTGGCGTTATGATCGATGCGGGCAGTGGGGCTCGCTTGTGTTCGTATCAAGAGCCCACCGGCGTATCCTCTTTTCTCCTTTCATAAAGATTTCGCGGACTCGTTGAGTCGAGTGCCGTTTTGCTTCTTCCAGAAGACGTGAGGTTGCATGCCCTCGGCAGCGGAAGCTTGCATGCGCCCCGCCAGTCTTGCCTCAGGCAGGCGTCGGTGGCCGAAACCGAGGCCTTTGGTGGTCCCAAGAGGTGCGCACACAGCCCAACCGAGAGAGAGAAGAAACTCTACAGCAAATACAAAAAGACCCGTACCACCCAAGCACAAAACTTATTTATTTTTAAAAGCAACTCGCACGCGAGATTCGGCGATATTAATCGTCCAAACCACGCAGTAAACAAATATTTTCGAAAATTACATATCGTACTGTTAAAACAGTTGGTCCACAAACCTCCCATCTTCTCTTTAGTGTGGAAAGTTACACTCAGAAAAATAAAACCAACCTCGTCGAATCTTAATAACTCCCTCACCCACAAAGATCCTAATCACGTTAAATGGACCTGAAAATAACGATGAACGATCACTCCGCGTCATCTGCGGTGGTAGCGGATGCGATTAGGTTTATAGCACCTTACAGGCTAGCCAATTATATCGAGATTTCTCATGGTTCCGCTGAAAATAATATACGTTAGCCTTTCAAAATTGAGAAAACTAGACACAAGATATATATAGCACTGCCAGACTTTTCAACAGCGTGAAAGGAGGAAGATCATAACCTACACCGTCTTTTTAACCCTTTGAAGATATCAAAACTGCGTATATATATAATGTCACTGGCGAAGTAGCAAAGATGGTTTGACTCTTGTCCTAAGACATGATTTTCGTATAATTCCTATGCTACCCCGTCATGATACATTATTCCCTCAGTACATTCAGAGCTAATTTATTTTTAGCTGGATCTATATAATACAAATCTGTGATTACTGAAATCCTACTTTTTTCCATCATATTTGGACTATATAATATTAATACTAGCTATTTGATTAATATTATCCTATCTATCCCTAAACCTGGGAAGATCCGAAGCTCGGCGGAATTAAACCAAAGAATATACCAAAATTTATCATACTGGACTACTGTATCCAATATATCCTTAAAATTATGGTAGAAAAATGGTTTTCAGTCACGCTTTCTCCTTGTATTACTGGAAGTTCGACCAAGTCATTTATTCAAAAAACTTTTATACTTCCAGTTTAGGCCTTTCGGTAAAAATCGTTCCGAAAAAATCGAGTGCAGGACTACCTTTGTTAAAAAACTATGAATCCAATGCATATACCGGGTAAAGTCCTTCATCTCAACGGGTGGAGTAAATAATTGTTCATTTAGGCGTCTTTCACTTTGACACTTATATTCATGCAAAAGTCTTACGAAACACAAACGTTGGAGAATACATGGGATCCTCCTTAAAATCTATCCATTCGCAGATATAATATATCGGTTATTTTCGCTGGACAACTCCCTCTTTTTCAATTTAAATGTCATTTTTAGTCCAATAAACAGATCCCATGCAAGTTATATCGGTAGTCTTCTGTTATACTATTGTGTCTGTTCTTAACGTTACCCTACCTATTTTACTTTTCTAGGAATGATATGCGTTTCGGGCATTGGTGTATTGTTTTTTGTTTATTCTAAGTTAGTTTAGAGATTTCTGAGTTTATTTTGCATTTTCTTGTATCTCATGTGGTATATTTAATGAGGTTAATTTTATTTGTTTATATTTCCTGTCTTAATTCCTATGCGAGCTGTACCATAATTATTTCTGCTCTATTTTTGTTAGATTGGACATGTTAGCATTGTAATATCTAGACCATGATCGATTTGCATTCGTGGTGTTTATTGGGTCTGGCTCCTATTTCTACACACAGCCAAACATTTAATTAAGCGGATTAAAAAATATTGGCATCAATGTAGGTCTAGCTCCCATTGAGCTTTCCATTTTTTCTCGAATATACCACCAAAACCTCAGCATGCTTTTTAAGAAAATAAAAGGGTGAATTCGAAGAACTTGGCCTAACCTTCTTCCATGCGAAACTCACTAACCTTAAATATTGGGTTTTCGCACCATTCCTCAGTAACTTCATCAGGTCAAAATTTTATCTAGGGCCTCATCGGTATTAAGGCTACGTGGACATATTAAAGCAGCTTATTTTTTAAAAGAGGGCGTCGTAACAAAACTAACTTTGTCATCGCCCAACTCAAGCTGTTACGAATAGTCATCTTTCTAGGCTCTCAAAATCTTGGGGTATTTGATGCAGCAAATCCTTTTACGTCTTTAAAGTAGCCCTAATTTACCGAAATATATTAGAAACTGGATTTAGGAGTGCAGTATATGGTCATGGATAACCTCTCATAACACTGTACATACAACCTACTAGATCCCATCCAAAACGAAGCGTCCGTATCTCCACTGGAAGCTTTTCGATCGTTTTCCCCACCAGGTGGAGCCTTGAAGTTGAAATCCAATGTTGAATGCCACATCTCTCTCGAAGAGAATACATCATGTGTACAAGTTATCTTCGTTTTCAAACCCCAATATACCGTCTGCTCTGACACCGATTCTGCAGGAGGTACCACCTCTAGAATCACTAATTACTTATGGCCATTATGCCAAAGACGGAGTTTTCATAACTCCTTTAATTCTACTCAAACTATCACCTTTTTAAAGATGTGATTTGTGAATATTGTCTTTGTAACGAAGTGGTACAACAAACCTTGGCTTATTTCACCTCTACTCTACCAATTTGCTTGGTCTCTGACATCTCACTCCAAATCTATAGCCATACCTGCTCGCCTGTTAAAATAAGCTTATCATCCTGTCATCATGCCGCAGTTCACGAATGAATTTTACTATTCCAAGTTTTTACAGACGGCTCTAAAACAGGGGGACAGTGTGGGGACGCTTTCGCTCGTCACCTTTTACCTGACCGCAACCACTCCATATCCCTTCCCCCATTAAATGCTTCATATTATTAACAGCAGAGTTAACGGCTATAATGATTGCCCTTTCTAGAATTCTAATCTAATCCAAAAAGATCACTCATTATGTCGTTTATATCAGAAATTCGCTTCGCGTCATACAAAGCGCTAAACCACCTTTATTTCTCAAAAACGCAAATGGTATCAAGCTGTACAAACAATTTCTTATTTCTTCTGACTTCTCTCACTACCACCTGTAAATGAAAACAAATTATTGTATTTAATGTTTTGAATACTCCTCTCTCATCTCACGTAAGGGGTAAACTGCATATAGTAAAATCTACTGACAAGAGATAGGCAAAATGGCCGCCATCTCTCTTCTCGGAGTTGTTCCCAGGTTACCATATCTACCGGATATGACTCAATTTACGACAAGTAGTGAGCCGACGTGCCTACCTCATCAAACTGATATAACTATCTATACTGCTCTCCGACGGAGGGAGCTTTCGATCTATGGTTGTGGAACAAGAGTTGTCCTTGAGACGAGTTGAAATACGGTACGGGTGAAAAGGAAACTCAGATAACTATAAAGCCGAAATCATTCGGTAGAGTGGTCTTCCTCCAAATCAGAACGTGAATGACGCTGTACATGAGATGATACTTATATGCTCACAAGCCTCCTGTAATATATGAGCCACATTAAAATCATCACAGTTACATCATATTAAATGTCATGGAATACATACTTCCATCTCTCATTTTAGCAAATTTTTAGGTACCGATACGCCCTGCTACAAAATATCCATCACCTAGCAATTCTGTTCATCACATATCTTCATTTGAATTTGTTCCCTAAATTCAAAACAGATAAATCTGTTATTGAATTGCAATTTTACGGTGGTCCATACACCTTACTTATATAAGATTATCCCTATATCTTTTCTAATCTTCCCACTTCTACTTATATTATATATTTAACATTATACTTCAAGAAAGTGAATATTATCTTTATAGTCAAATTTTCAATTTTTGATTAAATGTAATCTTAAGACTTATTAACAATTACAAAGGATTAAAATTATATATTTAGTTTTTATTTATTTTGACTGACTGAGAATATATTCATTTATACCAAATCAATAATTTTCTTACTGGAAGACAATTTGAAACATATTATTATATATACTAGGTGAGTGACCCTCCCATATAGTGCTTTATAGATTTCAGCCCAGTAGTGGCCTACATTAGCTTTACATTGTTGAGCCATGTATGGGTGGGTCCTGCTACACTTAAAACTCAATAATATTAATATTATACTATTAATTATAATATATTAATATAATTAATTAATAATTATATTAATATATTATATAATATATTATATATATAATATTAATATTAATTAATAATATATTAATATATATATTATAATTAATTATAATTATTATATATATTAATATTAATATTAATATTTATTAATTTGAGTGTCAAATGTACAGGTAACCACACGTGCTATCACAGAGAATGCAGCCATATACTGGGTTAGAATAATTCAAAACATATTCACAATGGTGGGGTCCTGCGCTCACATTTTGCAGATGGGAGGAATGAATATACCCTGATGCATATTAGTGGCATGTGTAATAGAATATTTGGTGATGGCTCCATACGGAGGCGTGTGCAAAGTATTCAACTTCACGTGTTGTAAGCGCTTTATCATCGGCGGGATGGAAGACACATCACCAATGTTCTCGGCTTTATATCTACTTAAAGTTTCGCTCTCCCCGACTGAAATCATTCGTCCTAGCAAACTTCTTGCCAATAATAATCGAAAAAGCTTTATGTCGGAGAGCTAGATTAGTAAATCAGTATTGCATTGGAGCTAATAGGACGTCCTTAGTCGTAATGGCAATCCGGGTAGGTATACTATGGAACATGTCCCACGAAAAGAAGAGGTGGCTCATTTGGCTTCTTCTAATATACTAATATATATATATATATATATATATATATATATATATATATATATATATATATAATATATATATTTATTTATATATATATATATATATATATATATATATATATATATATATATATATATATATATCTATATATATATATATAAATATATATATATATATATAATATATATATATATAATAGTATATATATATATATATATTATATATGATATATATTATATATATACCTGGGTATATATATATATATATTATATAATTATATATATATATATTATATTAATATATATATATATAATATATATATATATATATATATATATGTATATATATATATATATATTCGGCGATTTCATTGCTTAGTTACCTACATGAGAGGGGGTCTTACATAGTATGATTTGTTTCCTTACAGGAAGTGGAGCAAGTCCGAAGAAAATTGTTTTGTTACGAGCGGATACATATTGTGTTTTTAATATAATAAGGGGTTTTAACGAGCCTGAGGCCGTGCAGATGAGCTGAGAATCTGAATAATATGAACATAAGAGTGTCTTGGTTTATTAAATATTTTTATCGATACTATCGAAAAAAAATATCAATATCGATATATATCGGTCCTCTTGCGGCATCCCTAGACTACGCTTAGAGATAAAAAAAAATGTAGCAAGGCGCTACTCTTAATAATTTTAGTGATTTATAAAATTGTTTTCGGCATCTGAAGAATTAATTGATAAGCACATTTTAAACTATAAATAGTTTAAGGCCCCAGTTTATTTACTTTAATATTTGAGGAGAGATAGTTTCAAACAAAGATTGGGCACAGGTTATATTTTAGCCACAGCTAGACCTAACTCATTATATTTCTTCTGACTTTAGCTGGTCTAGTGCTTAGGTTTATTCCCTATCTTTCTATGAGAAAAGGAAGCACCTTTTGTCAAGGAATAGTAAGGATTAAGGATATGTTATTAAATACTATATGTTTGTCACAAATGGCTAGTAATTAGATTCTGAGGTATCTCCTGCACAGAATCGGTGTCAGAGAAGACGGTATTGGGGTTTGAAAGCGAAGATAACTTGTGCACATCTACAACGAACAAAATATTTTACCTATGTGGATGGGTAAACAGTTATATAACATAATAACACTATAACATAAGAACACAAGAAAATATAGAAGATTAAGAGCCACATTGGCTTATCAAGACTGTCGCAATCAAAAGGAAGTAAGATTACCTTGAATGGCTCGTCTTACGATTTAAATTTTCATCATACAAATAATTAAATTCATTAACCCGATTCAATTACACATGCAACATGTAATTTATTACTGCAAATTATAAACAGATATATCAACTAATCTAACATGTAGAACCAAATCACAAACACCCTAAAAAATTGTCAAAATATCCACAATAAGGTTCTGGTGTTTCAAAATGAACCCAGGTATTGTGGTGGTTAAACCCGAGTTTTACAGGTGAGGGTAGCGCAATGACTCTAAAGGAGAAATTCTTCTTAACTTTCCCCAGCGTAATCTTTTTAAACAAAATGTCATTTTTAATTTTACATAAAATCAATAAATGTATTTTTTTTTTAATTTTAATTTTAGTAAAATGATTTGTAAACATAAGTAAAATTAATTGGTGGCAATTAATTTAGTCTTGATTTTCTTTACTATATTTAAACACTTGATAGGCAAAATCTAAATATTGTAAGACGTGTTTAAGATTTAAATTCGTGTTAAAGTTATATTAAAGGTTTATTCTTTTATTTAATCAAAAGAGAATCAAGAATTTTAGTTAATTAGAAATATACTTGAGCACCTTGTGGCGCTGCGGTTAACTCGTTGCCTTTCAACCGAGAGGTTGCAGATTCCCTGTATAACGGTTTAGGTTTTATCTTTCTGGGGGCATGAAATAAAACTTGGCCCTGTGCCCATGGTAGCTTCAGATTGAAGGATAGCCCGCCTCAAAGCTCGATTTCCTACCAGTCCCCTCGTGTTGACCACGAATAGGACAAAAGCATGTTGATGTAAGTTTAGTTTAGTTTTTTTTTTTTTTAATATATTTTATAATAACAGCTCTAAGTCTTTTTAATTTGAAAATTAAATATATATTTTTTTAACCTTTAACCTTTTTTGGGAAATTAAATGACGAATTCTTATAGGCATGAACATGTATGTGTGATTTTCGTTTACTTTATTACGAAGGTCAGCAAATTGGTCTATTTGCTAATTTCGAATCTGTGAAATATTTATTTAAAAAAAAAAAAAAAAATTCTAAACCTATACCCGGTATTTCTATTTATGAACCTCATTTTTAAGTATATTTCTCCAATTAACCTAATTTATTTCTAACTATGCTTCATATTAATAAGAAACATACGCATGGATAAAAAAATCTAAATTTTAATCAGGGTTGGCACTGATTAAATCAAATTGATTTTATCAGTTGATTAAATAATTGATTTTTTTATGAAAAAAATCATGATTTTTCTGATTTTTTTGATTTTTTAGGCAAATTTTTTTTTTTTGTAAATTAATAATTATTCTTAGTTTTCACCTGCTTAATGATAAGTATATTTCATTTATATAATAAGCAAATTCATCAATGTAGTTTCAAATCATTTTCAATAAAGAAATAAATAAAATTAGATTACTCAGGTATTATAAAGTATATATATAATTTAAATAACTTAATTAGATTAAATAATAATTATATTTACTAAACTTGTTATTAATTAGATAATAATTAGGATTATTTACTAATTTTATCAAAATAATAATTGAAAAGGCAATTTGTTCCTAAAAAAATCAAAAAAATCATTGATTTTTTGATTTTTAAAAAAACAAAACAAAAAAAATCACCAACCCTGATTTTAATTCTTTCTCACTAGAGAGAGAAAGACAAAACATGTTAAATAAACCTACCATTTCTGGTTAAAGAGAGCACACGCTGTTGGTGTCATGAAACACAATATCGCTCCCACGGCAAATGTTTGAAATACAACAATAACTTGAGGATTTTTCATCAATTTTCTTCTTTCAATTGCTTCCATAAGAAATGGTAGCAGAATCATTCCAGGAGCAGCCATAGCTATCCTTGAAACAATAACTTCACTTATTCCTTTTGCTGCTGCAACCTAATAATAATAATAATAATAATAATAATAATAATAATAATAATAATAATAATAATAATAATAATAATAATAATAATAATAATAATAGGAAAAATGACTACTCTATTCTTTTTGTGATTATTCTTTCATATTTTTTTTTTTACACAATGTCACCACTCACGGACAGGGCCCTATTCAAGGAGGAGACAGAAAGTAATAGTAATAAAAAAAATGATAAAATATTAAAATATCTACAGGATATTTCAGATTTCTTTGGTCTTTGACTTCCTTTCATTCTTTTTATTCTTAGAAAATTTTTCCCCTTCATCCATGAACATCGAAGAATATGTATTAACAAACTAATCAGCAGAAGTTTCTTTAACCTTTTCCTCTTCTGCCAGCTTCCATTTTTCTTTCATAGGTTCTCCTGTTTTATTAGCGTCATTAACAATGGAGGAACCATTCAAGCAATTTATATCTGACTGATCATACATTTCCATTAGTTTTCAATTTCTCTTCTTAATCATAAAAATTTTTTCAAACAACTTCAACATTTTCAATAAATTCTTCGGATATAACATCGAACGAAACACGGTTGCACTATGGACAAAACATCAGCGCAACATACACCTCCATTGAATGAGTTGGTGCGACCGACTAATATTTTTTTTTATTACAAACAAAGGTAAATCATTTTAGAATCCTTCGACAAAAGCATGTAAACTTCGCCTTAATCCTGGACGTTTGAGAATAAAAACTGACTCGGCAAATATTTCTATGAAGTTTTAGAGTTTATCAAATCGATGTTTTCTAATTTTTTTAAATGTCAGCGATTTCCAACAATATCTGCTGGTTATCAATAATTTATTTAGGTTTTCAACAATATAACTATATATTGAAATGTATACAAAATTATTAAAAAATTAAATCCTGACTTTACGACATTGCATATACTTTTTATTTCTTTCTTTAGTTTTAAAAAATATATAAATTTTTTAGCAACATCATAATTGTAATTTTTATTATAATAAAACGTCACAGTGAAAATAAGATTTATATACTAAAACAATCTATATAAAAGCTACCTTTAAATTTCTTAACAACGGGTAAATGGAATTATTTACTAAAACAAGTGGTATAAGACCGCATAACACACATGCACACAGATAAACAAATCATCACACACAAAATGTTTAACAAATGTTCACTCTTACTGTTTATTATTATTTATATTTCAATTTGAGGAACGAAATACTAACATATAAAAGATTACTTAATTACCCTAAATTTACCTTGGAATGTGTAGCTCTATTTCCTTCTTCATCAAACACAGCAATTCCAGATGTAAGTTCTGCTTGTCGCATTAACGGGATATTTGCACAATTTGCTGCAGCAACTGCTACAAAGGGAACAAACCTCTAAAGATGGGTATAAGATATTGCATTCTCTTTAGTCTTATATAAAGACAATTATCACTCTGAATAATATATATATATATATATATATATATATATATATATATATATATACATTTTTTACACCCATATATATATTATATATGTATATATTTTATATATATTATATATTTATTATATATATATAAAAAAAAAAATATATATATATATATATATATATATATATATATATATCTATCATCATCATCACCCACCTTCTCTCCCCAAGACTGAGATGGGGGGTAAGGTGATACACATGCACAGGAAGCAGAAAAGTTGTAGAAGAATATGACACAAGCCGAAAAAAAAGCCCAGCTTTACCGTCTTTTTTATACCCTTTAGTGAGAACTCGCCGCAGTCAGAAAAATCCACCCTAGAGCTTCACGGGACTGCGAAGGACCCTCACTATGGCATCTCGTCAATGTGGGGTTCATCACTTGGCCCAGGTGGGCCACAACCATACCCCTAACAAAACCCCGCCATTCAATCCTATTATGCACCTTCCCTCTCGCCTCTGCCAAACTCACATTCCTCTCCTCCAGGCATTCCTTTACTGACTCAACCCACTTTTTCTTCGGTCTCCCAGCCGGTCGATTCCCAGCACATTAACCACTGTACATCAGCTTAACCAACCTACTATCATCCATCCTTTCCATATGACCAAACCATCTCGATGTACTCTTGTTTACTCTCTTCATTTAAGCCTTTCTTCACACCACACAACTCCGTAATATGTTTATTCCTCATTTTATCAATTCTTCTCACACCTAACACGCCCCTAATATGAACACATTGTACCTTAGATCTATACCTCTTATTCCATACCATAATTTCACTACTATACATTAACACAGGTAACAACATACCCTCATGCAAAACCTAATCATCTTCATACAATAAGCAATGCACCCCCTACCTTCCATTATCCATCAGTCTAATACCCTTTCCTACCACCCCAACCTTAAATTCTTTCATCACACCATCAATATACAAATTAAACCTTGTGAAATTACACTCAATAGAAATTAAACAAATCCACATCGCCTATCTAAACATCTCCAACTATTATAGGCTATTTCTTTCAACATTTCTGCCCTCTGTCAATTGTATCTGACTGATATCTTCGCTAGCATCGCCGGGCCGGGATCGAGCCGTATTTTCCATGAGAAACTACATACAAACGGCAAGTGTACTGGAGGGTATTGGGCACTGACGGGGGTGCAAGCATAGACCGGGAGTGTTGACCTATAATCTGGGAGGGTGGGAGGTAAGGCCTAGGGCGGAGCGGCGAGGAAGCCGAGTCTGCGTGCTAGAGGCTATTTCTTTCTAAAACATTTGCTGCCCTCTTTCAATTGTATGACAACATGAGCCTCCTTAATCGCAGCTGAAAAAAAATATATTATAGGCTATTTCTTTCAGCATTTATTCTCTCTTTCAAATGTACAACAATATAAGCATCCTTAATCGTAGCTCAAAGAAAAATCTTGGCAACTTCGTATAACAATAGTAGCTAAGGTGACTTCGATGAAACTTGGGTTCTGTATAGTCTAAGATTTTTCCTCTCCCTCGCAGTAAATCATATTGTGATCGATGTTATTCGCTTTTTTATATAGTTTTTGTCGTCTTTTTTCACTACATTTTGCTGTAATAACATTTTAGGCTTTAAAAGTATAGGATGTAGAATCTAATAATTTTACAACTGAATTTGGGATTAAATACATAATTATATATAAGCATCATGCATGAGTTAAAAGGTAATAATGACTTGATTCTTATGTTATTGCTGATGTGACTTTAAAAAAAAAAAAGTTTGTTTTCTTTAAAAAGGCAAAAGGTAATGACTTGATTCTTATGTTATTGCTGATGTGACTTTAATAAAAAGATTTTTCTTTTCCTTAAAACGGAATTTTTTTTATGATTACAGATACACTATTTTTTTCCTAATAATTTTAGAGTCTCTTCATCTACACATACCTGGAAAAAAGGCGATGCTCTTGTTGATAAGTATTTTTTTAATACTAACGCTGACCCAAGTGCAGTTGATGTTGCAGTAAGATAAGCAATTCCCATCTGTGTTGTGGTAAGAGGTGAATTGGCATTTCTATTTGTATAATTTACTAAAGCATTAAAAGACTGATTTAACCACTGCCAAAAGATAACCGCAGAGTTCGACCTGAAAAACCACATTTAAGTCGTTTTAATCTATTGGTTAAGATTGCAATTTTTAAAGAAAAAAAAAGTTTAGTTCATTGAAGACTATTCCGTTAGGTCGTTAGGATATGATGGTTCCCAATGTTATTAAAAAGTTTGTTTTCTTTGTTAGAAAAAGTCGACATTAGAGAATTGATAATATTAGATACAAGCTTTTTCATCTAACACATTGTGCTCACCATGCAGGGTTATAATGTAAAGGCAGAGGGGGAAATAAGATTTAAGTGCAAAGTTTTACAACTTATTTCTTAAATATTATATTTAATACAGATTTTATATAAATACTGTTCTTAGAGAATTAGAATTAATCCAAAAAATAAATTATATTATCCACAAATCGCTATAAATCGCTCGTGTCCAAAAATTAGAGAGTATTACTAGCTTTGAAGAAAGCTTTAAAAAATTAGTCACTATGTCTAGAAAGTTATGATTGTATCTGTTTCTTGTCATACTTGCTAACCTATGGAAGAATTTATTCAGGTTCTTCTGTGAGATTTTATCGTTACTAATTATTCTCTACATAATAGAACTTGTCACTGCTCATTTTGAAATGCACGAGTGAATCCAATCTACCTTAGAAAAGACTCTCAATTACACCACCAAGAGTAGTTGAAATTATATGGTTTAGGACATTTCTCATACTGGCTACAGTGCGAAAAGAAGAACCACACAAGATATACTTTCGAGTTATGTCTTCAACGATCTGGAACAGTCAATTCGATGAATTCACTAACACCGAGCAATAAGCAAGGGTCATCCTTTAGCCAAATTCTTGAATATTCTGAAACTTATTAGCGTCTTCACCAACTTCATACTTCTCGATTATAATAAATATTTTAATACATTACCCTACCAATAATCTGTCTGTAACTCTGAGACCTAACAATAGTCTATATTGGATATAATATCTAATAATATAACTTAATTAATAGCTGTCTCTTCTAAAATAACACTTAGGGCGGGGTGCGCATGCGCTTACCCACCTTTTCTTATAATGATAATATATATATAATATATATAGATATTATATATGAATATATACATAATGATATATATATAGGTATATGGGGCACTATATATATATTAAAATATATAGTATATAACTAGGCATGATAACTACTCATTACTCTTCTATTTAAACTTGAATAAAGATCATTTCTATTGACTTGAAAGACTCTTAAGACTATTACGAGATAATAAACGTAAAACTGCTAAATATATAGGTTTATGAGTAAGCCTTACGCAAATATCGCCAAAGAAAATATACAAAGGTAATTTCCTAATCTTTATCATAAGCATGATAGATCATTTTTATTTTTTGAATTTCAAAAATCCGTGGTATATTCTAGATAAGCAAGATGCACATTATGTCTCGGTATAAATCTTCAAAGAGATAGAGACTAAATTAACCTATCGGGGAAAATGGAGAGAAAACTTTTCTCCTCTACCTTAGAACACACATGATGAAATTATTTACTTCATGACTCAAAATCGTTGCTAAGCGAGTAAAGAGATAAATTATAGATCTATAAGACCTCAGAAACTATAATGTACTGTTAACTTATATGACAGTCAAATAAATAAGGGAGGCCTGAGCTCCTTGATAAATGAGAATCTAGTAAATTTATTAATATTATATTACTTAGGTACGTCAAACCTCAAAAAAAACATCTCAAAAAAAATTATCTGGAATAATATCTTTTTCAGCTTCTACTTAATATTATAGCTAGTTTTACCGTGAACGGAATGTTACCGTGAGAACTTCATACTTATCGATAAGCATATATATACTGAATATGGATGAGTTACTATATATCTTTACATCTTAGGTCTACCTTTTCTCAATTCTACTTATATATATCTACTACCCTTGCCGATTCCTTAATCATATCCTTACCCCTTACTTTTATTTCCCCAGGTGTCATGCCTATTATGAGAACTACATGTCTAGTTTGATTATATATGATCGTTTAATGGTACATGAAACTTTAAATTTTATGAACGTCAGGAAGGCTATCGGTCCTGATGACATTCCTCCTCATGTTTTAAGTGAGTGTGTTTCGAAGCTGGAACCTGTTGATTCTACTACATCTATTACTACTTAATAGCTTTATATTTAATGCTAAATACTTTTACTCAAAGCTATAAGAAGCGATTATTGTTCAGACGATAACGAAGTCAGGTAACATTATAATATATATATATATATAATATATATATACTATTATATTATTAAATTATATATATGATTGTTTAAATAGATATAGGATATAGATATGATATATATATTATAATTAGTAAATACGGTTAAAACGACCTCTAATACTTCCAACCATATCGTCCTATAGCCCTTCACTTGTGTCTTTATCTTAGTCAAGGAATCTTGAATTCTCACAACTCTCATATCGTCTGAATCAATCTGGAATCTTATTCACATTCTTTCAGATCACTAGTATGGTTTTCGATACTCTAGGTCAACTTGTTACTTTTTTTCTATCACAATGTTAATTGTGATATTCCGCAATGTTCTGTTGTACTTCCAACTTTATTCTTACTTATCATTACCGACACCTTTGCAGCTCCTTCAGCTATATTAACTCGGTTCATTCTATGAATGCCGGATGTGGATTGAAGCTCCCAAATATTCTGTCCACTCATGTTCAAATTTACCTCGCTTCCATTACTGATTTAACAGCTAGAGATTATATAGAGTGATCTCGACACCCAAAGCATTCCATATATGCATAATGTATGCATGATCAATCCTGGAATAGCGTAATTTGCCGAAGTGAAGAGTCCAACTTAACCTTGTAAGAAAATATGCAAACTACTTATAAAGAACTTCGAATCGATCAATATCGTCACGAATCTCAAATAATAAAACTATAACAAGAGAAAGATATACTTTCTCCATCTCATTTCGATACTATGCTAGATTCCGTCACACCTCGTAGGGACAATAGACCTAATTCATTTGCTACAGTTCTAGAGAACTAATTAACAATTATAACTGTATACTTTAGGGAATTCATATATCAACAGAACGGTATTACTAAGGTGATAGGTTTTCTAAAAGAAGATCTACTAGGGGGATTTTATCTCATTTAATAACCGGATATAAACTAGATTTACTGCCTAAATAACTAAAATGTTCTTATTATGTATTAATGTGAATTGAGATTATCATGTTCTTTACATCTAGATTAGTTGATGAGACTCCGGTTCCAGCCTATACTTATTTTGAATAGGGTTTAAGATCTAATAGGCTATAAAAAGAGCTGAAGAATAGAATGACCCGTATATTCTTCAAGAACGGAGACGAAAGAAGATGCCGAGAAGGAGTTAGCTTCTTGTACGATATCCAAAATAAACATTGCGTTTCGCTAGATTGACCAACATAAGAGGTTAGCTTCTGTCTAATATTCTCAAGGAAAGTATAGTGATAATGCAAATATTAATATTTTTAAACTTCTCTTTTATTGAGTAGTAGATATTACTCTCTTTTATTTATTATTATTATTGAGGGAATTGGTAGAGGAATTTGGCAGGGCGTGTGTAAAAAGGAGAGTTTAAAGTAAATGTAGATAAAGAGTAAGGTTTATGATTGTGCAGTGAGGACAGATCCTCGGTATGTGAAGGTTATGTTTTGAGTATAATGATTAGGGCAGTTAGACAGTGTTTGAGAGTTTATTAATAAATATTCAGAGAGAGATATGTTTGAGGAAGATATGAAAAGTGAGGAACGGTGGATGCAGAGAGAGATGAAGTAGAGAGAAATATTGGATAAAGAGTGGATAAAGTGAGCTGGTCAATTATTAAATCCTATTGGTGGATGTAAAGCAAGATAAGACTTTGAGGATGCTAGAGCGGTATAGTGCTTACAATGAGGGGATTTTAATTGTTACCTGTTAGTTTTAATCATATAGTAGGTAGAAATTCTATGGGTCTGGTTTAAGAGGTATTAGATATGAAAGGTCATAATGTGATTTCAAATGACTATAATCATCTTAGGGGTATGAGTAGAAGACGAGAATATAAAAATATAGATTATATTGATTATAGGTGTGGGAAAGAAGCTTGATAAAATGGAATAGCTGAACGCGAATTAAGAGCAGTTTGTTAGTGAGTATGTTAGAAGAATTGAGTAACTCGAATTATATAAGAAAATGAGAAGGATACAATATAGGTAATCTATGTGTAGAAAAATAAGGGATAGACGTGATATCGTTATGGCTTAAATTGAGCATATTATAGTCATGAATTGACTCTTGGTATCAAATCGACTGGCTGGAGGACTGGAGACCGAAGTAAAAAAAGATTAGGTAAAAGAGCATTCTGGAAATTAATTTACAAAAAAACCTAGAAGAGAGAGAGAAACGTGAAGTTTGTCAGAAAGGCAGAGAAGAAAGCAGTTGACATAATAGTTGATGAATGAAATGGGACGAGTAATTTATTAAAGGGGCGATGGGTGGGCCACAAACTTGGCACATTAAATAGTGTATGAAACCCTACATGTGACGAGAGATGTCACATAGTGAGGGCCAGTTCGCAGGCCCTGATTAAAACCACTGAGGATTATAATTGCTGAGTTGCGGCGATTATTTAAACGTCAAGGATAAGAATAGGTCTATATAATAATAGATACAGGCTAGGTTTTCTTTTCCACTAAAGCGTCAACATGTATTTTGCAAAACTTGTGTATCTGGATTCACAGAATTATTACGCACCTTACCTACACAGTTGTTGATGAGGAACAATGTGAATGCCATTTTAAACTATTATTATAATGAGAGAAGTATATTATATAGTGTTACAATTTTATTAATTAATTAAGAAATTCTTGTTAGTAGGTCTCATGATAAGATAGCAATAAATTAGCTCTGTTCAATGTATTATTTTATATTTTTAAATTATTATATGTATCTCAAGATCAATCATAGACTTAAAGTATTCACTCGTACTAATATTAGATATATAGTTAACTCAAATGACTAAGCAAGGATATAATTATAGCTCATTAATATAATTTATATAGGACATTATTCATTTCCCATAATCCCATACCCCAATTTTAACGTAATGTTATCATGAAATAATTCTTTCTTTATAATTTGTATCTTTCCATAATTTCAAAATCAGCTTTTACTGTAAAATATACTTAATAGATTGATGTTATTGTATATGTTATATATAATTATATTCTAGTTAAATGAATTTAATAACTACCTATATTTCATGTCAATGTTTTTGTAGTTATTAAAAATTTAATATAATTCTCTCTCACCTATAAATTCATAGGTTATATTAGTATCCTATTATGACATAATTATATTATTATATTCATTAATACACAATTATAAATCAATGTCAAAGTTAGGAAACCGTCAATATTATAACTTTTACGACTTCTAAATATTCTTTCAACAAAAGCGAAGTAGTCTCTTCATAATAAGTACAATTAAACATAGTCTTCACTAACTTACTGGGTTAAATAACTTAACGTAATTTCAC
This sequence comes from Trachelipus rathkii, assembly GCA_015478945.1. Classification (NCBI taxonomy): domain Eukaryota; kingdom Metazoa; phylum Arthropoda; class Malacostraca; order Isopoda; family Trachelipodidae; genus Trachelipus; species Trachelipus rathkii. Next base: position 15,684 of record JABUQX010046242.1, on the reverse strand, counting down.
TCAGATATTCTGTCAACAAAATTCAAATATGATTTTCTCTCATAAAGCACTATAAATTATATAAAATTATAGTATATACATATATCTTCACTTTAAAACATACTTATATATAGTTTACCTTGATACTTTTAATTTTCTCATAAAAATTATAAATAATATCAGTCAACTTTCACTGCAAAGCAGGTTTGAAAACTTTCTTATAATTTCTTTTGGTTTCTTATTATATAATCATTTTTACTTAAAAAAAATAATATAATTTATTTTTTAAGATACTCCCTGTACTTAATTAAGTATACCAGCGTCTATCACATAAGTAATATCATTATCAAAGTCGTTATGACTACTCACGATGCCCATATTATTATATAGGAAAGACAATAACGAAGCAAAGTTTCACAACTAACTATATGCGATCATAAAGGTATATATAATGATTCGATTATTTAGTAAAACCTCAACTTAAGATTTTCATAACTAGGGTGCGTCTCGAGAATTACCAGGGGGTTTGTCGACAAGCGTGAATGAAAAAACCCTAAATTTTTATTTCTATTTTATCAATTAAATTGATCGGTTGTGCAATAAAAACAAACTTTAACAATTTAAATATAGATTATATATATTTTATCGTGAGATGAATATGCAAAATGAAAATTATTTCCAAATTAAGTTCATCTTAAGCTCGAAACCTTTATAGATATTTGTCCTCTTGTCGACGTAATACCTCACTTTTTATAATTAGCAAATAAGAAAAATTTTATATAGGTCTTAATTACATTCTAACGCTTGTATATTCTATAGCGAACCCCCTTATGTCGAACGTCACTCACTTATATAAGTTATTGTAATAATCTATCTACATGATATCTCCTAAATGATAATACCTTTATGCTCCATACAATTATAACGTGATAAATACTTTATCGTATTATTCTATTTACCTATATTATGATGAGCTTAATCAGCAGCTAATTGTCAACTTATATAATGAATAATTATACTTGATGTACATGACATAAAAAGTAAAAGTAATAATTAATCTCATATTTAAATATAATATATTTCCCATAATTTATTATTATTATCACTACTGTTATTATCAAGTCTAAATTTGAAATGGTTATAAAGATTAGTGATTTTTAATAATAAACTCAGCATAGTGATACACATAATTTACGTACGGAATTTATATAATATAATTATGTCCAGAGCATCCATTTGTTATATACAAAATTTACCTAGGATAGCTGAATTATTTAAGTACCCTGAGAAGTTGTATCTTAAATTTTGACTGAAAGAATTTCGAAAGTTGATCAATAGAAATTCTGGAACCACATTCTTCAGAAAATAAGTTTCAGAAAGGAAATCAGTCTTTGTAAAAATTAACATAAGATGACAAATTTGTACCCTCCTTAAGAATTTAATTAAAGGATTTTATAAATAATTAAACTAAGATATTGAAAGAATAAAATATTTTGTCGTCAATCCTAAATGTGTAAATAAATAATAGGGAATATTAGTATTATAGATGATTGAATTAGAATTTGTATATTAAACAAAGCGATATAATGAGTGTATAGGTTTTAGTCATAAGTGGAATAGGAGGATAGTACAGTAATAATATACCCCTGTATATATAAGGTATGATACAGTAAATGTTAGTATTATAGAAAAATAGTTTAATTGTAGTATTAGTGATAAGATAGTTATAATAACCTGTATTATAATGATCCGAAAGAGTTTCGTCGGAATACTAAAGACTGTGTATATAGTGAAGATATCAAAAGTGTAAATGAGACTCGAAGTTAAGAAATGAAAGAGGAATTATTAAAATAATTATGAAACAAGAACTGCTTGTGAAAGGAAGTAGAGTAAGATAGGGAAGTTGAATATAATAATGGTTATAAAAGAGATTGGAACATATCAGTATCTAGTGAAATGGGTTTAAATAGTGAATAAGCTCTATTGAGAGTCAAGGTATAGTCATATATTATGTATAGTAAGTACTAGTCTGAATGAGAATGGTAAAGTGTGTGTTATGAAACGCTAGGGGGGTGATGTACTGTTGAAATGATAATATAAATGATAGTAAAAATAGAAAAGGTTCAACGTAATTAAACGAAGGTAAATATATTGTTGCCTTGGTAAAAGCTCAAGTTGAGGATAGATTAGTAAAATAATATAAGTATGGGGGGAGGTTATGGCAGGAGTGAGTATATATATGATGTATTGACAATGGATAGAGTGGAGGAATTACTTAATTTAATAAAACTAAATAAAATCTGGTATGAATTGAATGTGTGTTCTCTGCGTCTGATATAGTCCTGACATGCACCTATATAATTAGCAATAGTTTGCAGCAGTAATAGTGTTTCTTGTGTAAAGTATAATTTTAAAGAAAACATTTTTTAGAAAATAGAAAACAAAAACAAAAAAAAACATATAACATTCACTATCTTCCTATGCCATTAAATAGGTATATACATATAGATAGATAAAGAGTAAGAATTATAAGTGAATAGTAAGTAAGAATATTAGATTTGATACATAGAGGCAAGAGTAAAGGTGCAAATTGGATCATTAGCTAGGTATGTTACTAGGTATATAGTTTGTATAGTATTACCTATACCTATAGGATAAACCTGACAGTAGCTAGATAGTGATAGCCATATATGAAGGGTTCTCTCGTCCGTAACCCTAGGTGATTTCGACTGCGACGATCTCACAAAACAATTATTATATAAAATAGGCGTAAGTTGATGCTTTCTATTTTCAACTTGCATATTTCATAATTATTTCTACTATTATTGCCATCCGCTCTAGTAAATATATACTACCTTACCCCTCACTCACTCAAATATCTTGGTTATAAGAGTAAAGCATTGATATAGACTCTGGTATCATTGTACTCGTCTCTTAGGACTATCTGAATTTATGATGAGGTAATGATATGATTGATGTATATGATAGGAGGATGAAGGGGAGTATGGAACGTAGAGGAGTAAGAGAGATAGAGTAGCATAATTGGGCATATGATATTGAATAGTGATGAGATGATTGATAAGAGTGAGAGTAGAGGAGATAGGTAGGAGTGAGAGATAAGGAGAAGAGATAATTAGGAATGAAAAAACAATATATAATATGATTTATAATAAGATAAGTAAGATTTAATATAATTAATATATATTAAGATATATATATGATTTATATATTAATATTAATATAAAATAAATATAAGATAGGATAATATATATATAGATAAAGATAGATATTAAATTAATATATATAAATATATATATATATATAATATATATATTATATTATAATATATAGTATAATATATATATATAATATTAATATAAGTCTATAATATATATAGTAGATATATATATATATATATATATATTATATATATATATATATAGAGATATATTAATTATAATATAATATATATAATAAGATAATAATAATATTTAGAATATATATATATATGATATAATTAAGTAATATATTAATATATATTATATAGTATATCTTCGTCTTCTCCCAGAATAAAGGTACGTTCGGCTCGTCAAATTGTTAATCAAAATCTCACCTTCATACCTTATTATATTATATAATTATTATATATATATATATAATATATATTATTTATATATAATATTAATATATAAGATATATATAATTAATATTATATATAATACTATAATTATTATTACATAATATATAATATCATATTATAATAATATATATATATATATATTCCATCTCGTTGCCTCCGATACGATTTTCTCAAAATACATATTGGCGACACGGTTTAATCTGTCGCCTGCGTCAAGTTTAAATTTCCACGAATTGCCAAGAGTCGAAAGTGACTCTGCCGCATGCGACACGTTGCCTTTTGTTGACCTAGTGTAAACGCCTTTTGTCATGTGCGAGACTGTCGCAAACCACGTGTTACCGAAACGTTGATTAAGTGGAAACCCGAACTAAGACACTTCAAATGTCTCATCACGTAATTCAAGGACTAAAAAAATAATGGAAAGAATTTTCTGGACGGACGACAGTTTTCAAGTACCAGATGCTACTAATACTGTAGCTAATCCTGTACCTAATCCCTATCAGACTAAAACTACACCAAGACTAATAAAATAAAGTGACAAAACTACATGCTAAATATAAGCAATGGAGATTCTTTCATATTAATGAAGAAAGCCTAAGTATTCCCTCTCAAATGCAAACACCTTCTTAACCATATTTACTATTTATTCGGCTTGAAACTAGATGATGATAATGATAATGATAATGATAATGATAATGATAATGATAATGATAATGATAATGATAATGATAATGATAAGATAATGATAATGAATGATAATGATTTGCTTGAAAATAATCTTCAAAGGGAAAGGTTGTAGAGGGTTATAAAACTGTTTTATTATTTAGTTACTATAAATAAAATAAGTCTCATTAATAATAATAATAATAATAATAATAATAATAATAATAATAATAATAATAATAATAATAATAATAATAATAATAATAATAATAATTAAGCATACGCTGATGAGTTAACATATTTTCAAAGTACCCCAAAAAAAAGAATTTATGAGTACAATGCAGGAAATTAATCATTATTATTACTTTAATTTGTGCACATTTTACTTATTTATTACACTGAGATAATAATACGAGACTAATTTAATTTGGCTTGGGCCAAGATTAAATTGTCGTTGTATAGAATTAAAAGGTTGTAACGAAAGTCCATGATCGCGGCTTTCAATTGGTTAAAAAAAAATGAGAGGGAAAAAAAAAGGGAAACTGAGGAAATAATTTTGAACGGAAATAAGAGAGGGGAAAATAACCGTATGCTACTATTTGGAATATATATAAAAATAATAATAATAATAATAATAATAATAATAATAATAATAATAATAATAATAATAATAATAATAATAATAATAATAAAGCGTTTGAAACCAAATGTCCAAGAAACGTTGAACCATTCATTGTTCAATAGATCTATCAGAAATTAATAAAATAGTTGCTGAACACCTGTTTTGCAAAATTTGAACAGAGTATCAATCATCGCTCAGTGGATCAATCAGAAAGAAATTGTCAATATTTATTTTATTTATAAGTATAATGAAATAGTGGCTGATCACCTGGTTTACAAAATTTGAACAGAGTATTACTTTAACATATCAAATCATGTTTAACATGAATCATGTCCATGTCCAATGTTCCACACATACAATTGTTTCACCTATATATACAGTTTAAATGCATACTGTTATGTTCAATTAACACAGAATATATAGGCTACTGAATATAACCATTATAGGATATATTACCCAAGTAATTTGGATAACTAAATCTAACCTAACAACAATGATTATGAGTAAAATATACAAGTAGGACAAGAAATAGTGTGACGAAATGAATTTTGTATTTTGTTATTAATCAAATTAAAATAATAACTTACTATTTGATCTTTTCATAAAAAGTTTAATATTAAGCATTAAATAACTATTGACCAAACCTGCTAACTCGATGCATGGTAATTTTAACGTCCTCTACGCCTATATGTAATGATCTAGCAGCCATTAGAATCATGTGCCATTATAGTATCAACAAATTCTTATTAAGAGAAAATACTTAAAAATATGACAGGTAAGGCATTCAAAATCTAAAAATACATTGCAAAAAATAAAAAATATATTGCAAAAATATATAATAAACTCAAAGTTCAACAAATATTTTTAAATTAATTTCGTTAAAGAAATGATATAATGGTGAGGTAACCTTCTTATGGAAATTTTGCTGTGAGATTTGTGTCATTTGTCCTTAGTGTTGCGGAGTCAGAGGCGCAAGGTTTTGGGTGGAGCCAGGGCCTAAACCGAATTTTAACTAAATAATAAAAGGTTTCGAAGCTGAAGCTGGAGCAGTGGTGGAGAGGGTTGTGAAAAATTTCAAAATTATGGAGTCAGATCCGGGGCATTTTAAAATGATGGAATCAAAGCCAGCAAAGAAAAATTACTGTCTCCGCCCTGCCTGTTCCAACGAATAGTTGGAACATTTTTTACAATGTAGTAACACACGCAATTCAAGGAATAAATACAAAATTTCCAAATGGTTAAGCCCAATATTACACAAAAACCTTCCTACGAACATTTTAAACCACTGAAAAAAAATATTTTTTTGTCTTTGCAAAAAAAAAAAACTAAAAAAAAACGGTTCTTATATTAAAGCAAAAAAAAATAAATAAAAAAAATAAACTGTTAACACAAAAATCCGAAATTTTGGACATTATATTAAACTTTTAATAGGATTATTATTAATTATTATTATTATTATTATTATTATTATTATTATGATTATATTATTGATTTATGTATCATTATTATTATGGGGGGGGTGTGAGTTATTACTGGCTATGTATTGATTATTATTGATTATTATTATTATTATTCAAAGTTCCGAAAAAAAACACCTTACTTTCTATTATCTACGTTACCACGTAAGAGATGATCATTAAATTAATAGGCTCTGACACCTAAGCAGGTAGTATCAGAAAAGCATCCAGAAGACAAAAGGCAACACCTCAAAACATCAAGAAGTAGATAAAAAATAACGACAATAATCAACAATACATTATTAACAAAAGGGGCTTTAAAAATAAGCATTGATTATTTATTTTATTTTTCATGTCTGGATTCTTTCAAATTCTTTCTTATTATTATTTTTATTATTATTATTATTATTATTATTTTATAAGCAGCTTATTTTGTGGACTGGGGCCTTTGCAGTTATCTACATCTTGGATATAATATAGTAATCAATAAAAAATAAAACTATAATTGGACAGCAATGGACACCTTCTTAAATACTATTTCATTTTCTTACCAAACAAAGTATTAAATAAGAAAAAAAATACAAAAACCCTCTATTAAAATTCTAAATGCAATAGAAGTAAAAATATCGTGCAGTGGTGGAGCCCGATCTTTGCGGCCCCACGCCATCATAGAATGCCAAAATTGTGTTGTACACTTGCTTTATATTTACATGGATGATGATAAAAAAGGGTTTATTGGTTTCAACTTATAAGCATTGGCGTACCTTCTTCGTACGGAGGCTTTCTGATGATGTTGAAACCCAAAATTAATCATCGGCCATAGTACGACCCTAGCTGTGATGGTCAGGTTCAAGATGAAGCATGATACGTATATTCTTTCCACGTTAAAATGTGAGATCATGGATTTAAAACCGGAAATCATATTGTGAGGTAAATTAAAGAGATCCACCTGAAACAATAAAATATAAATACCTAAGAGATATTTTCATATAAACACCTGGTGATTTAAGATTCAAGTGAATGACAGCACAAGGTGCGAGCGGTCTGTGGGATCCGATGTGTAAAGGACATGAATTACGGAAACTTATACCATCGAATAAGAAAAGGAATAATAGGAGCAATCGAAAAAAATATTTCTGAAATGCCCAGATCACAATTCATGCGTAATGCCTCCTTCTTCCACCAAGTAGACGACTGACCTCTGCTGTGGTCTAGACCCACAAGTCTTATCTTCCATTTTATAGCGACTGGTAATTGAAGGAATTCCTCCGTTTCACTTCTGTAGGAGGATCATAAAAATTCCTAGTGAAAATATCAGTATGCCAGATGGCCTACACCACTTGTAAACTCTGAAATGTCTTTCTATAATACCAACTCTATAGCATCTTTTAAAAAATAATCTCGGTTCTCATCGTAAGCTCAAAGCTTCTTTCAGCTTTCTCGAACGCCTGCATGATGTTTAGACTTCCCACCTAATTCATTTATATGTTGGGACTAATACCCTTCTTCGGTCAAGTCAGATCTAAAATGAGTCACGCTTCTGTCAATTTGTGCATAGTATATCCATACTATTCAAAAAAAAAAAAATAAATAATCTCAACTACAATACTATAAAAGAGTAAATAAACCGAGTTTAAAGAGCCCCCTAAGAATATAAGTTCCTTACTTGGCTTTTTAATGTTCTTAGGTTGTGAGTCCTCTGTCCCTTTTGATCTTGATTATCTTTACATTGTCTCACAATGTCCCTTTTAGTCCCCCCACCCAATGTGACTTTCGTCAATGTCTGAGAATGACATGAGAACTCTACACCGCTCCTCGATCTGGAGGGACACATATCGCACTTTCGTCTGGTCGTTGATGGTGAATCCCTATCCTCCTAGGAGTTCTTTAATGTAAGTATTACTGTTCTCAAAAATCGGCACCTCTCCAAATGTTTTTATAACAGTCGCAGCTAGAGGCTGGGATTGAAATATATGCAATACATACATGGTGAAACTTGATAAAAAACTATCGTCAATTCATGTATATTTAAGTCTATCTGAATACTCACTATTTGGATACCAACTTTCTCACTAGGATTATCGTGCGACTAACTTTTACTTTTGCATTTATTTATCCTTCATCTCTCTAATGCCTCTGTTTTTTTTTCTGCTCTTTGCCCGGCACTTTTTTTTGCTATTTCTAATATTTTAATTCCGAAAAGATAAACAATACAGTAATATGTAATTTTGGCGACTACTTGTAGTCTTTGAGGTCTCTCACAATACAAGAGACTGAGAGAATCAGAGATCCTGCAAAGTGTTCTCCCCAGTTTAATACTTCGAGATTTAGTGAGAATAATAGTATAATAATTATACCAGTCTTTACTGATGACTCCAGATCCTTTCAGAGTTGACTGTGTTATGATATAATTATATAATTTTGCCCAATTATTAGTTCTCAAATTGATTCTTGTCAAATGAATGGTTCAATTCTATATTTAATTTTTATTGTCTACGGCAAATAGTATCCTTTTTATAGCCAGAGGATTTTTTCTGACCAAGAGGAAGACTATTTTTCATTTTAACTGAGCGCAATTTTCCGTTTTTTATTCTTTCCGAGATTTCATACATATCCATTGGCTCAGGCAGATCCGCATCCGAAGGATGAACTAGTTGATTGTCCTAAGTTTAATTTATAAGGGGCTTAAATCCTATTATGTCGCGGCACGCCAGACCAGAGTCTCGACTATTCATCTTCTTCCGCGTCTCCTTATATTTTCATTGTGAATAGATCAATCGGATATAACTACATGAGGCTCAGTCTTGATATATATTGCGGATCAGTGGAAGGTGGAAATCTATATGTTAACCTCATTTGTGGTCAGCTTTACTTTATCTTCCTTATAAGTTTATTTTTATTTTACATAGTTCCTCTGTCTCGACGTGATTATATGACGTTTAGATAAAGGTTATAACTTTAATTATTTAGGCTATCTGATGATCTTGATTAGGGATCATATATGTATAATCTCATCTAACCTAACCTAACCTAACCTAACATAAACTGCACCTTAAATTTATGTTTCTACCGATATCTTCTCAAATTAGTGTCTTAAAATTTTCTTTTACTACTGATGGAAATAATTCCAATGAAATTATACCTTCCTGTCCATCTTGTCATTTTATTTGCCTTTTAATTACTATTTCAAATAATTTAAATGCTGACGTAACAATTTCCTGTAATATAAATAATCTGTATATGGTTTCGCAATACGTTGTGTATTCAAAACATTTATAATAGAGCTAGTGCTCACTAAGTTAGTTGTTTTTTAAGATAATTAATCTGCAAAAGTCATATAAGGAGGCTTTTCAAATTAATTAGATATTTCCATCAAATGCTGAACTACTTAGATGAGATCAGTTGTACCAAAACCACTTCTAAATTCCGCTTTTTACATGTGATTTCATTCCCTAAAAACCCTAAAAGCATAGATCTGAGGAATTTTCTCTTGCGTTCGTCGCGTGTTCTTGAAGACGCACCTGCAAAAGAATGAACACGTTTTTATAATATATCCCAAACTCGAAACTGCCCCATCGCGAATATTCGGCGTGCACCAATCACCATCTCTTGGCTTCTTTCGTTCCCCAACGTCCTCCCTGTCCTCCAGCTTCGCAAAGTTACTTTCTCTATTTATATTTTGTCTTTATCGTGAATGTTAGACTAGTTAGCAATTACTATTTACTCGCAATATAAAGTGTACAGTAGGTTATTGATTATTATGTAAGGGAGGAAACTCCAATATCAAATGGAATATACCTGAGCCAATAGGACTATCCAGGTTGAAGATTGTGTTTAAACATGAAAATGTGTTAAACAAAAATTCAACTTGTTGCACAAATTATACTCAAATCGACTCTTGCTATTTACCTATAATTATATATATATATACTAGGTATAATATATTATATATAATATATATATATATAATATATATTATCCATAATATAATATATATTATATATGACATTTGAAAACTCACAAGAGTCTCGTCAATTAATAAAGAGGAATGATTTGTGCAATTTTCGGGGCACTGTATGAAACGGTTTTCTAATCGTTAATAAAAAGTCGTGTGTTTACGTTTAATTTTCGTCTTATGAAAGATGATTGATATCCTTCCAGTGTCAATTATTCTCTTTGAAATTTGTGAAATAATTACTCAATTAAATTCCTTTTATTGTTTTTTTTTATTGACAATAATTTAACAGCTCGCGGGCATAGCCCTATTTAAGGAGAGGAACTTCTCTAGGAAATTTCTACCTGGGATCCGGACCTAGGGATCGAACCTGGGCCCTTGCCATGCTATTCTTGACATGATATTCCGTCACTCTATCGATTGTGCCACGTAATATCTTGGTAGTTGTAATTTTTTTGTTGAAATTCGTACTTGGAATTTAAGATTGGAAAGAAATTCGTAAACAAAGAAAGAAAAAGCGAGGAAAGGTGGCATGTCACCTATGATAATTTAAGGAAAGGAAATATTTTTGAGTGTAGGAAATAAAATAGGATTTCAACAATTTTACCTCTTTTTTTTCTCTCCTTTTTGAAATCTGGAGATGAAATAATTTATGTTCACTTAAGCTAAGACTTGAAATGATGTGAAGTGATTCCTTATATATTGAAAAGTTACATCCAAACATTCAAACACCTTTGCTTTGATTTATGAAGGTGTTATCAAAAGTTATATATTAAATACAATATACCAAAGATTCTCTCTTTATTTAAAACTTGGAATAGTTTTCATATTGCAAATTATTATCAATTATTATCAATTTGTCAGTTACATCTCACGAAACACCGCAAAACTTATTGTTTGCCTGTATTTAATAACACACAATTTAGGAATCCCTGAACTAGAATGTTACTCAGAAATCAAAGGCTTAATGAAGAGATAATATATATACATATATATATATATATATATATATATAGATATAAGTATAATATATATATTATATATAATATTATATAATATATATATATATATATATATAGTATATATATAATATATATAATTATAAAGTATATATATATCCTATAATATATATATTATATATATATATATATATATATATATATAATATATATATATATATATATATATATATATATATATATATATATATATATATATATATATTATATATATTAGCTATAAATATATATATAAGTTATATATCTATATTATATATAATATTATATATATATTATATATTATATAATATATTATATATATATATAGCAACCCCACCACCGTAACTATTCCCAAATGCCACTCCGAGTCCCAGATCTCAACTCACCGACTACGCCTTCCATGGTCGCACCGTTCAGCCTCCTCCCGCCTCTGCCTCGTAAATACTTTTACTGTGAAATCTGGGCTCTTGCTAAATTTCTCTAAGGGCGCGAGGACTTTAGAAGTTTCGTTTAGTCCTTCTTCGCCGAAGTTCAAAAAAACATACCGTAACTGTTGACTTGCCCTCTTCAGGATTGAATTATCTCCGCCAACTCTCTCGCAAAAATATTGCATTATGCGACCTCGCACAGTCCTTCCATACAGGAGCTCGAAATTAAGAGATATTTCCATTAGTATTATTATAGAATTTACTCATGCTGATACGTAAATATAATAGTGCTGACTACTATATTCTTCCATATATATTAATATAAACTACGTAAAATAATAATATATTATAATATTACTACTACTATTAATAGTATAATAACATTATTATCTCAAATATATTATAATTTTGCAAATATTTATCATAATACTAATACTTACACCACTTATGAATATACCTATAATTTTATTACTTAAATCATATTTTTAAACGAGCAAAAAAATACAGTGACTAAATATACAAAGCCTATCATTTTAAATAACAAAATAAACATTTTTTAATCAGTGGACAATTTTATTTCAGGAAATGTAATACCTGATAATAGAAAAACTCTTAAAAGTAAGAATATATATTAATAATGTAAATTGAAATACATTACAAATGTATTGACAACTGCTCCATTTCCGATCTGAAATAGAGAAGAACGCCACGAGTTGCCAACAAAATTGTCTTCTTATCATGCTCTGAGAGAGAAAATATGATTAATTTTTTTTAATCAATTTTTTTTTTTCCTAGAGGGTTCTGAAGCCATTTGGGACCGATGAGAGGGGACGAAGCCCCCGTCGTCTACCACCGAAAGGCCGAAACCCCGACTCTATCCATCTTTGCGGTTTACCTGCGGTATTCGTTTAGTTAAAAAAAAGAAACAATTTTGTAGCTCTGGCGCTCCTTCTATTTCAGAAACGGAAATGGGGTAGTTGTCGTACTTTTGTAATGTATTTATTTACATTAATTAAAAAAATATAAAAAATGGTTTTAGAGCTTTGAAGTTTTAGTAAAAACACTTTCCTGAACTAAAAATTGGTCACTGATTACAAAAAATGCCATTTGTTTTAGTGTAGGATTGTAGTTATCTAGTTACATGCCGTGCTAATGTAAAGTCTTGAACTTATATATATATATATATATATATATATATGTATATATATTTATATATATATATATAATATATATATATATATATATTATATAAAATATATATTATTATATATATGATTACATATATACTATAATATATAATAAAACCTAGTGTGTCTTTCCAAACTATATATAATTATAATAATATATATATTATACTACGTATATATATATATTTATATATTATATATAATATATATATATATATATCTATATATATATATATTATATATATATATATATATATATATAACTATATATATAGTTATATATATACTATATTATAATATATATAGTGAGTATATATATTTATAAGTATTATAATATATATATTATATTTATATATATATATATTAAATATTATATAATATATTATGTATATATTATATATATATATGATAGTCAGACTTTACATCTAGAACAGCGTGTGTAATTAGTGAACTACAATCCACTACACTAAAACAAATGCATTTTTTGTAATCATGTGGACAAATTTAGTTCAGGAAATGTAATAAAAATAATATAAATAAATGAAAACAATTATTTTCATATTAATAATGTAAATAAATACATTACAAAAGTACATCTGCAATCCATTTCCGTTTCTGAAATAGAAGGAGCGCTAAGCGATAACAAAAATGTTTTTTTTTTTTTAACTAACATATTGTGTTAAAATTTGACGCTCCTTCTATGCCAAATGCGGCAGTGAAGTATGTATTGTACTCTTGTAATGTATTTATTTACATTATTTAAAAATATGAAAATCTTATTTTAAGACTTTTCTATTCTTTTATTATTACAATTCCTGAACTAAAATTGTCCACTGATTACAAAAATGCCATTTTGTTTAGTGTAGGATTTGTAGTTCACTAATTACCACACCTGTTCTAATGTAAAGTCTGACTATATATATATATGTATATATATTACGTATGTTATATTATACACCTTTTGTTTATATAGAATCATATATTTTCATATAAATAATAATTACTATTATATTATTATGATATATGAAACTTATATATATATTCATATATAGTATATACGTATATATATAGATATCCTATTATATGATATATATAATATATATATAATATATAAATTACTATATAGAGATATAATATTATATATATATTATATATATTATTATATATAATCTAGTCATTTATACCTGAGTGAGTGAAGAGTGATAGATGAAATAGTTTGGCAATTCGCTTAGAATAGTACAGTTATGGGATAACGTCGTAAGAGAACGTCAGTACTCTATTTCTTTCTTGGTATTAACATATAATATTACATCTTATAAGTAGTATATTATAAAGTATGTATATATGATAAATACGTATATTTATACTAGGATTATAACAATAATTACAAATCGTCAGTATCTCTTTGTATATCATATATAATTGTATATACTATGTATATAATATTATATATATATATATATATATATATATATATATAAGTCAACTTTACTATTAGAAGTACAGGATGTTGTATATTAGTGAACTTTACTCAAATCCTCTCTTACCACTAAAAACAAATGGCATTTTTGTAAACAGTGGAAAATGTTTTAGTTCAGGAAGTGGGATAAAAAGAAACTCTCCAGTAAAAGTCTTTCAAAACAAGATTATTCTATTTTTAATCAATCGTACAATAAATACATTACAAAATAAGTGACGAAACAAACTACCCCTATTGTCACGTTTCTGATAGAAATAGAGGAGCGCCGAGCTACCAAAAATTGTTTTTTTTTAACTCAACGAATACCATAGTTTGGCTTACATTTCTGTGCAGTAATACTTTTAAGAGGTACAGCTTCCGGATATCACGTGTGGCCGCCACATCCATCTCGAAGCTGTTAGGACATATTGACTGTCAGTTACTGAAGGGATGTGGGTGGTTGAGGATAGGTCCGAATCAGGTCATAATTACCCTTTCGAAAAAGGCTCCTTCAATGATGGACAGGCACAAGAGGGTATCTTCTTCATCGAGCTTTGCTGTGCTGCTGTTCTACGGGCCGATTAGATTGTCGACGCCTATCTTGAAGTACACAATGTTTTTATTACCATCTATGTATATTATATATTAATTGGCCTTAACTGATATATGAAACTGTTAGTGTTGAATTCATTACACCCAATATGTGATTTCATTTCTTTTCGTGCGGTGCGTCAATCTTCACAGTTTCATCCATTCCCTGTTTGGTTCTCTGTTGTCTTTAATTTTCATTTTATGGTTAGAATCTTTCTTACTCGTCTATCTACAGTATATTTATGCTTGAAAAATACTTAATCCCAGCTTTGATCCGGAGGCTGGCTGCCTTTCAACGTTCGATTATTTAAGTATGGTTTGAAATCCTAGGGGAGGAGAGAAAATGAATAAGTTTGCAGCCTTAAAACTCATTGCTTGCGAGAATGTCTATGGCTTCACACAAGAATTCTTTATTGAATTCTATGATAGTAGACTTAACCGCCATGTTTATTTATACATGTGATACTTACTGCTCCTGCTACATTTCGCAGCTATTCATTTAATTTGTTAAGCAATTGATTGCAATTGCACAAGCTAAGCTTTCTCAGATCAATACTCGAAAATGGAATCGTTAACAACATACTATTATCTACATTTTTCTTGAAGAGAGAATTTATTAAATTTAAAATATTAATGATGACGAGATGAATTATTATTTTCAAGCTTCCTGAATTTCAGATTTCGACAGTCTTGCCTTATATGCAT
>JABUQX010046241.1:20000-37228 GCA_015478945.1 Trachelipus rathkii | reverse complement strand
ACATTTCACCCTCCCATCCCGCCAATTAAAGTTTTTCTTTCTTTTTTTGTTACATTCTAAAGAAAGGCTCGGAAAGAACGCGATAAAATGCTAAACAATCTCTTTAGTTTACATCTAAATTTTTCTTTCACAATTCCTATATTGTTACTTAATTTATAAATCAATTTCCTTCGCCATTAAGTGCTTTTCCTACTTTTCTCTTTTCTTTATATAATATTATATATATATATATATTATATATAATATATATATATATATATATTATATTATTATATATATATATAGTATATATATATATATAATATATTTATATATTTATATTATTTATTTTTTTTTTATATATATATATATATATATATATATATATATATATATATATATATATATATATATATATATATATTCTCACTATATATATAGTATTTATAATAATATATATATATAAATATATATATATGATATATATATATATATATAACTATATATATATTATATATATATATTTATATATATATATATATATATATAAAGTATATCTCTCCCACAATCTGTGTTGGGAGTCTCAATTATGATGCCTTGGAGTCAGGAGCGCAAACAAACAACAATCTTTCCAATAAATTTTATTTTCTAATCACTACCTCGATTGCCTAAAAATATACAAAAGAGTGGAATCAATAAAAAAACAAAAAAATAGATTCAAACATGAAATGTTACATAAAAAGGTATAAAGAAACTTATTATAAAATTTTCACAAATAAATTCTCCAACCTGGATTATTATAAAAAGATAAATAGGCATGTATGCAAAAGTGGTGTTAAAAATATAATACACAACTTTGATGAAATCAAAAATCCCAAAAAAATAAATTACAAATAGGGAAATACATATACGTGATTCCAAAAATAGAGGGTAAGATTCAAAGGTACAAGCGAAAGTGGAAAGTTTCATAAAAACGCTGTTAAAATAAATTACATAAAAATCGAGGACCAAAAAAATAACTGCCCTGTAAAACGTTGTTAATAATAAATTACATAAAAATCGAGGACCAAAAATATCTGCCCTGTAAAACGTTGTTAATAATAAATTACATAAAAATCGAGGACCGAAAATACCTGTCCTGTAAAACGTTGTTAATAATTTACAATCATAAAACATCCGACGGACCAAAAAATACTGCCTTCTAAACGCTATTAAAACATAACATCTCATAAAATCGAGCAGGACCCAAACAATTACCTGCCTTTTAAAACCGCGTCTAACAATAAAACTTTCATACCAAAATCGCAGCGACCCAAATAAGACTGCCCTTTAAAACGCTATTAAATTAAATTCATAAAAATCGAGACCAAAAAATACCCCCTTAAACGCTGTTAAAAGTTAAATTACATAACCCTGCATTACATATCATACCGTATAAAATGACCATTTTCTTACAAGGAGGATATACCCAATTCAACCTTCCTATGAAACAACAACCTAAACTACTTCTTAATGTTACATACCACCCTCTCATATACGATGAGAAAAAAATATTAAAAAATGTATATAAAAAAAACTTACTTAATAAATCCCTCTACAAAATTTTAGTACTGTACTTGTATTTGAAATTAAGTATAAAGACATTCTTAAATAAGTGGCATCTCGCAAAATGCCCCGAGAGAAATACAAAAAAATGATTAAAAAAATAAAAATATAGAAATTCATAAAAATATTTCAAAGAAAAAGATTACCATCCTAAAAACTAAATTGATTGCATTCATAGTTCCCAAATCAAAAGAAAAAAATTATATCTAAATTCATGAAAAAAAAAATTTTCCTTTCTCCACAAAAATATAATAACATTTTCCTCCTGAAAACTATAGCAAATATACATTCAAAAATTAATAATTACCTCCTGAAAAACTTATAGAAAATATACTACAAAATTATATCTAAGATACTCATAAATTTCAATGAAAATCACAATATTAAAATACCTATCAGGCCTAAAAATTAAAAATTTCAGAGTCCCCCCAAAAAATGGGATATCTCATGTTAGTAAGGCCTGCGCCTTCCTCCGAAAAATCGCTACCAAATAAATGTTTTAAGTTTATTTGGGAGCGTACAAAAACAAAAATATAAAAATATATAATAATAATAATAATACGCTACAAAACTGATAATATAAAATTTTAGGAAGTAAATCAAATTTTGATATCAAAAATTTTGGAGTTTTCAGAAAAATTAAAAACCATCGTGCCGGGGATGCAGGCGACTTCATCCGAAAGCTCACTCTCTAAATAAACTTTTTAGGTTTATTTGAGGGCGTCATCCTAAAATATATATTTATTAAACTCTACCGAATATCAACGTGTTAGAAATCACACAAGTTTAAAAATACTGTTGAAAATCATTCAAAATGAACGTAATAATTTTCTTGTTCATAATAATAATAATAATAATAATAATAATAATAATAATAATAATAATAATAATAATAATAATAATAATAATAATAATAATAATAATAATAATATAATATTCCAACTAATAATATTAACGCATTTCATTAGCGGACAGTGGCTAGCTATTCAAATAATAATAAGAAAATAAAAATAAAAATTTCCTTTCAGATCCCATTCATTTCAGTATAGGCCCAACGAAAAACATGGAGCTATCCAGAAACGTTTGCCTTAGCCTGCATCACAGAAAAGCGCTTAGGCCTGAGTTACTGCAAAAAAAAATGGTATTGTGGTTTTATCCTAACCGTCCCTAAGTGTATTTTCTGTAAAGTTTTAAGAAATTTTAAATAATATATACAAGGAAATAGACTTACCAGCTGAATACAAAAAATATGAGGATTAGAACAAAGCACATCTATACGGATAGCACATAAATCAAAAGTGATTCTCGTGGCGGAAAAATTTGTCGGCGTGGAGAAATGAAGGGGGGTGGAGAAGATGGTATTCCCTTAAAATTGGGGGGAAGAGTCTCAATAAACAAATGCTACAAGGTTTACTTGGGGGAATAGTTTGTTGAATTTCCTTGCAAACTTTTCGGGAAAACAACTTTCAAAAAGTTTTTAATTACAAAGAATATTTTAAGTTGAAATCACGAAAGATACGAAAATAGTAACAAAAATAACAAAGAAGAGGTACTAGGATTAATAATTGTAAAAACAGGTGAAATCTGGAAACTTTTTTTTGTGGGGGCTTTTCCTGATAGCAAACGGATGGGGAGATGGGGAAGTATCAGGCGATGCTTTACACAATCATAAAATTTGGAAAGACGATGAGGGGGGGAGGGGTAAGTTTTGATATATAAATTTTTTTGTATATATATATAAAAAAAAAATATGCTTTGAAGTAAAGCATTGCTTTTCCTTCAAAATTACCTATGCAAAAATGAATTTTTGCATAGAGTCCCCTTTGCCCAAAAAAAAATTTTATTAAGCTATTTTGGCAGACGGGTTTGAATAGATTGGCTCGGGATACACTGGTGGAGTTGTTTTAGGTTCTGGTAATGGAGCTCTTTGAAGGACGATATGCTGGATGCTCGGTACTACTGAAGGAGCTGCCGGAGGAGTTGCAGGAGCGGACTGAATTGGACGGAGTTTTATATAAAAGTAGTAGATTCCTACCGTACAGAGAATAGCAATAAAAATGAAAAAAAAACCAGATAATGAAATCATGATATGTATGTATGATTAATTCCTGGTCCGTAAAAGTTGTTGATGTTATCTAATGGAAGCCCTAATGTGGAGAAATAGATTTAATTCCAGCTGGAAGGAAGTAAAAGAAGTTATATTTGGAAGAAGTCATGAGATGTCTCTAGGTTTCGGAAAACGAGGCCTCTTGAAAGCCAGTGGTCTCAAGAAGATTGGAGGTATTGAAAGAGAGTAATTCTCAAGATACCAGGGGTATCCTTGAGAAGAGGGAGAATTAATGCACCAGTGCCTTAAATTGGCTGTTCATAGGCAGAGATAGAAGCGTTATAGGAGAGGACAGAGATTAAAGATATAGTTTCCAACTTTAAGAGTGTAAGGTAACTTGTAAGGATAGATATTATAGTTACAGAATGTAGTGTTGGGTTTAGAAAGTATGGCTGACAAGATACAATCTTGATAATCTATTTGATGTATAAGATTTGAAGGAAAGCAAATGTAATTATCGTTTGAGTGCTTGCCAAATATCTTCTAAAAGACTTGTGTGTAGGTAAATTTAATGTTTTATGGATTAAAAAGTAATATGGTAAGGGTTTTATGCAGTATCGATTCAGAATAAGTATCATAGAAAGTGTTGAAATGGGATATGTTAAAGCTTCCAAAAGGGTTTCGTTCGGAGAAGTGTTGTGTGAGATAAATATTGTAGGGGTGATTTCCTTGCATATAAGACCAGAGAAGTAAGAAGATGTTATAAGTTCGAACGGTTGAGAGGACAATTGGCTTGCAGATGTAGAGTTTGACTGCTGTTTTGAATAAGTTCAAGTATGATGTCAAATGAATAAAATTTAGAGAGGTTAATGTGTTGTGGCTTTTCCCAACTGTTCTGAACTGTTCCTAATAAGATTATATACTATTATTCTGAATGTCTTTGCTAAGTTGAGGTAAATTATGTTTTAACGTTTAAGTTCTTTGTTGAAGCTCTATTGAAAAGAGATTGATGAATTTACGTACTTTGAGATGATTATTAGGTTATCTGTTATAGCTTAAGTGTTGTATATTATGAATTTTTCTTTAAATTAATTACAAGTGGTTCGTGTATCTCTGTAATATGTCTTATCTAGTTTTGAAAGCTTGAAATCATTCAGGTGGCGTTTAAATAGTTATTGCAAAGCTGAAACCCTATGTTCCAAAGACCTTTTGATTCCTTGGGGTGTGGCTGAAAGGGCGAGTTTTACATGAGATAGAACCCAGGGATCTTTTGACAAAGCTAAAAATTTCTTTTGACTTTCGTCCAATAACCTTGTTATATAACTTAATTCTGGGGAAGTATTATTTTCATCTGAGTAAAATCTACTTTTATACCGGTCTTGCAAATAAGGAATATAAATAGATGTTAAGTTATTATTTTTGCTTACTACCCTTTGTATTTGTTGAAAAATTTCTGTTGTACATCTTTTGTCTGTGTGTATTTCTAGATAAGAAGTGATGAATTTGATCTGTCCTATTCGTTTTGCTATGAATCCTGGGTGTACTTCATATTTGTTTTCTTTTTCCAGAGCGAAGGAAGTTGATAATATTATTTGAAAGAAGAACCAAATTACATGCATGTCCTTGAAGAACATATATGAAAAATTTATAGACGTATGGCTTATTTGTTTCAATTGTTGTTAAAAAAAAAAAAGTATCTTATTACTTGGAAAATGGGTTTTTTTCTATTTTGCATATTTAAATGTCTATGTTAATATGTTTTTATAATTTCATACGTTGTGTAAATGTATAAAATTTCCCCCTTGGAGTTTTAAAAGAAAACTAAAAAAAAAGTATCACGGCTTGTAGTCTGGTTTGAAAACCTCTACCTCGAGGAATATTTTGTTGTGTTGGTAAATAATATTGCCTTGCCTGCCACCTCTAGTTATTGTTTCTTTGTGTCTGTCCCTAAAGCCCATGGATGAGGGATTGTTCGTGCTTTCTCATCGGGAAAGTTCGGGACAAAGGGTGATCTCTAGATCTGTTATCTGGTGGGGAAGGGATGTATGTCTTCTTAGTGTGTATGGGGGGATAGAATTGGTGTCTTGAGGAGAAGGACCAGTGAATGATGGAGGGAGGTGGTTAAAGGTGTTCTTGTGGGATAGGGGAGGTGTGTGGGACTGTGTTGGGTCGATGCTGCTACTTTGAAAGTCATATTTGGTCGTAAAGGCGGGGTGGTGATTGGAGATTGACTTTGAGATGCTGAAGCTGTATGTAGGTGCTGAAGCCTGAATTGATGTGCTGAAGCTGAAATGTTGAGTGTGAAAGTTGTGATGTGGAATTCATCAAAAGATAATTAGAGGTATTGTTGGTGGAAACCTTTAAAGACATTCTCTTTGATGGGAAGGGGGAGGAAAAAAAGTTCTTCCTTGGGCTTGGTAGTGGCTGGAGTAGATTGAATGAGATTGAGATGGGATTAGTAAGTAAGAAGGTGTAGATGAAACTAGGTGAAAGAGAGATGGTGAAGGAGAGAAGGAGAATAGGTGATGATGCAGAAGGTTCGTAGGAGTGAATCAGATTTTGAGGTGGAAGGGTCAGATGGAGGAGGGAAGAGGAGGGGGAGGAAGAGATTGCTCTGTGGTGATTGCAAAAGAAGGTGGAAGTTGTCTCTTCTAAAAAATAGATAGTTGCGGAGATTGGGGTGATGAAGGCGAGGGGTTGAATCTTGTCTGAAGTATATTAGAGGGTTTATTACGATGGTACAGATCACTTTGGGGTTGTTTAGTAGAAAATGTGGAATATTATTAGCTCTAAGTTTAGTTAATTTTTATGTTGTCCCTATGCACAATAAAAGTTTTAGAAGTTTTTAAACATTGCAAAAGTAACTTATTGAAATGGACTAATTGTTTGACCAAGAACGGGCCGGTCCACTTCGAAAACAATTTCGGACTTTGCCCTGGTTTCTTAACGTCAATTACAAACAATCGCCAACCCTAATCGGAGTTGAAGTTGCTTTCTTATGTTGTTTATTCATTTGTGTTGTTGTCTCTTGTTGAAGATGGTGGCGAGCCTGGTCTCGAATGAGATTAGCTCTTTCAGCAAGAGTTTGTATATATTCGTGAATAGGTTTTTGAGGTTCTGATCCTTTAGTAAAAGGAGAGATGTAATTAGGAAGATCCCATGGAAGGCGTTTATTGTACGTGTACAATAAAAGTTGGGTTGCCAACCCTATAGGAAGAGTTAAAATGGAGTTAATTGCAATTTTTGAGGAAAGAATTAATTCTACCCCAGTCAGTGTGGTTCCGAGTTTACCTTAGTGTCTCAAATGATTTCTCAATCCTAACATTGTCCTTCGAAGGCCATCTCTGCTATCGGGTCTTCCAACGACATGTTTACGCTTTAACCCCACTGCTTACAAATCTCTTTGAAGAAGTGAGAAGTTAGTCGGGCTTGTCAGACACTACTACTTCAGGTGTACTATGGCGACATATATAACTCTTTCTAGCAATGCCTGTGCTATATCTTTGCTGGTGATTGAAATAGAGGCACAGCTCCACATACTCAGTAAGCTTCTTCACCTACTAATATGTATGCTTAGCCCTTCAGTGGCAAAGACCAAAACACATCTAGATGGAGTCTGGAAACGCTCCAGCGGAGAGGGTAGCTTTTATCTCTGCTATCTTCGTCTTGTTACCCTATAACTCTCTGGCATGAACACACACTCTCGTGCAATTATTCTTTACCAGAGTATGTAATCTTTTCCCTGATGCTATACCTGTTCTCTCAATGCCACCAATTCCAGAGGGAGAGGACATGGTTGAATTCAATGAATAGAATTATCATTTTAATCCAGGTACTGAGTAAGAATGATGCCTCTTGATATTGTTGCATAATGCAAAATGTCGTCAAGAAACATGGAAATGTGCCGCGTGGTGTTTCTTTGTGCTGCAGAGAGTTTGTTATGAGAGAGTAAAGCTTCGCAAAATCATAAGATCCTTTAACCATAGCGCAGGGCCTTTGTTCCTTTAAGAAGGTTCTTTCTGTGAGATGAAAGCTAGGTTTTGGCAAAAGTGTTCTGACTAAGGAGTACGTTAGAGGAGCTGTGGTTTCGGCTTAAGAATCAAGGACACATTACAGTTTTCCTTGTCTTATTAACAATCGTAGGATTAAAATGTTGGATGAAGAGATTCCAACGCTCGAGTCTCCCAGATAGCTGCCTATGTCTGATAAGATGTATCAGAGGCTGATTATCTGTAATGATTGTCACCTCATAACCGAAAATAGTGTTTTTAAATTTGCGGAGGGCAAAAACTATAGCCAAAGCTTCCAACTCAAGAGTATGATAATTAGTTTCCGCTTTAGAAAGAGACCTTGAGATAAAGGAGAGCGGTCTCCTTATTGTTGTTATCCAGTTGAAATAAAACAGCTCCCAGAGCAATGTTTGACGCGTCAGTGTTGATGAAAAATGGCTTGTTGTAGTCAGGGTAACACAACTGCGGTTGCAACAATAATTTGTTCTTAAGTATCTCGAACGCTTCAGCTTGTTCGGGACCCCATAGGAAAGTGCTGTTCTTTTTGATGAGTTGTGTAATTGGTTTAATAGTTTGGGAGTACCCGTCCAGTAGGTGAGAAAAATAATTTAGGAAACCAAGTAAACTGCGCGTTTCCGAGACGTTTGTTGGCGGCTTGAAAGCTGTAAGAGTTTTAAGTTTTAGAGGGTCTGGAGATATGCCCTCTTTGGAGATTTTAAAACCGAGAAAAAGGAGAGATGTTCTCAGGAATTTACACTTAGAAAGTTTCATTTTCAATCTGTTTTCCGAAATGTATCGAAGACATTCTTTTGTTTCCAAGATGTTTCTAGAGACATTCCCATATTAATACGTCTCAGAAAAACTCTCCAAGCGTCTCGCCTAAAGAGATTACTAAACATAACTCATTAATTTAGTCCAAATGCTGAGGGGCGTTGGCAACCCAAAGTTTAAACGAGGGGCAATACTGCCTCTAGTAGTTCTAAAAGCAAGTAGCGGTTGTGTCTCTTCCTCAATTTCCATTGTGTTGTAACCATCTTTGAGGTCGACACAGCTAAACAGGTTACTGTTACCTAGAGAGCTTAAAATATCTGAAATGCATGGCAACGGAAACCTCGTCAAAATAGTATGTGAATTAAGGAGCCTATAGTCGACCACCACCCTTAAATCACCGCTCTTTTTTGGAATGATCAGTAGGGGTGCAGAGTGTTCGCTTGAAACGGGTCTTATATATCCCTTGTGAAGAGAATCTTCCACCCACTCTTCTATGTGTTTTAAGTACCTGTGGGGGAGGCGGTATTGTGGTCGGTACAATACCTTGGGCGCATCGTCCTTGAGTGTTACTTTAAATTTCATTAGCGGACAGATTGGTACTTCATCATCTTCTAATGCTATGATGTCTTTGTAGGACATGAGAAGGTCCAATAAAGTTTCCAGTTGATTTGGATCCGTCAAAGATGCACATTCGTCTTCTTCATTTTTAAAAGATTCTTGGACAATAACTTTATAAGTCTTCCGCAGTTGCGCTGCAGAAAGACCTTTTGACGAGGAGGCTAAATTGATATGGGAGGTTTCCAAGGGGGTATCAAGGGTAAAAAGAGGGTTTGCAGTTGTCAAAAAGGAGTTTGATTGCAAGGTGTGTTGCGCTGCAGACATATTTATAATATCTAAGAGAACTTGACCCTGGTCAACCGTGCTCATCACACTGCCAATAAATATACAATTATGGAGGAATGACTTTTCCGAAGTCAAAATGAGACGGTCAGGGGGGGGGGTATGTGCTAAGGAGAGAGCATTTACAGATAGAGTGGTCTTAGAGTATGGGTCTAATGTGACATTTTCGATGATAGATAATTTATATGTAGTATCAGTGTCAATTATTAAATCGTTTGCAAAGCTTGTATCCTTTGGGTAGAGAGGCGAGGAAGTGTTGTGATTTACTTGAGGTTTAGGAAGGCTTTGACGTTGTGGGTATATAGGAATGAGAGGCATAGAAATGTAAGCTGTATCAGACATAATGGAGATAGTGTTGTTGTGAACTTCAAATCTAATCTGTGGTTGAGTTAAAAAATTAGTCCCTAAAAGTAAATCGGCTTTGAAGCCACACAGTGAGTCGTCTATGACAATGAATTTACAGGAAAACTATTGTGTTTTAATCTGGATCAATAGCAAAATGTAGTACCAATTATTTGAATATGTCCCCGTAAGTGACTTCAAAACCAATAGGAGTTTTATTAAGGATTTAATGGCAATATTTGCTTCTAAATCTGAGAGCGGGAATGTCTAATGAGTGAGATTAATCGCTTCGACTAAAAAAGCGTTTATTGTGTAAAGTATAAGAGTCAAAAGATATATCAGTATCTAAGCGGGTCCTATGAGAGAATGATATGTTGCCTTTTCATCTTTGATTATGTTTGATATTGTTTGCAAAATGATGAAGACAAATCTACTCCCTGTGATTCGTGCTTTTGAGCTACTGTGTTTGTGTGATTTGAAAAAGAAAGATGATATGTTGAGGATAACAGTATATCAGAAGCTTCTACTAGGTTGGTACTGATAGAAAGATTTTGAAAAATCAGTTTGAGAGAGAAGTTGTTGTTGAGGAATTTTAACATTTTTGTTTTCTGTGGAGATGTGGGGATCGATTACTGTTTCCTCTAAATTGAATAGAATTGTGTGTTGTGAGGTGAAAATGAAAACTGCGTCATCGTGAAAGAGGAGAATAAGTTGTACTTGAGGAGAGAGAAGCGCATATTACTGATCAGAAGTGAAAATTTCAAACTTGAGAGAACTAAATCGAGTAAGCTCTAAATTTTTATCAACTGATCCTAAAATTAGGAATACCGATTCCTCAGAAACCCGAGTATGAGGCTCTAATAAAGAATCTGAAAACATTGCTTCAGTGAAATTTAAAATGGTATCAGAGGAATGTTTTTGAGAGTTAGAGGGGGTGCTCTGACCAAAATATTCAGTCTTAAGAGATTGAGCTTGCTTAGAGGAGGGAGAGAAATCTATATTAGACATTAACGGTGGGGAGAGATCATAGTTTTTCATCAACACAGCGAAAGAATTTGTGGAATCTTTAAATTGGAATGGAGATAAAATAACAGAAGTAGAGGAAGAGTTTTGAAACCCATGCTGAAAGTGTTTAAAATTTAGGCTCAATTTGCAATTTTCATTTACAATTAAATTCCTACTAAAAAGTAAAATATTGGAGAAATATAAATCTAGGGTGTGCTATGCTAGATATATTACTTTTGTCATGTGCCCTACTTAGTATTCTTTTCCGTCTGTAGGGGTTGAAAGAGCGCTTTCGGACCCCTATTTCACCATCCAAACTGTTTATTGATGTCCCATAGCCAATATCATGCCTAAGAGTGCTATGTGAGATGCCTACAGCATCGCTGTTCTTAACCTTCGCATCCCCGGTGCATATTGTATCACATTTTTCCATCTCTCTATTTCCTTCCCAATGCTCCATCTGCGTTGAAGCAAAATCAATATCAATGCATACACTTTCATTACTTTCCTCATTTTCCTTCCTATATGCGGCATTTTGTGCTAAACTGGAATCATCCAGACTTATGTCATATATATTACTACTACTTTCTCTGTCCGCAATTGCGGTTGTGGTTTGAGAAGGGTTCCTATCCCACATCCTAGTATTACTAAAATGGGTGATAGGGTTACCCTCTGTGAGGTGTGAGAGCTCTGAAGTGGATTTTCCATTATCGTCATGTTCTACTTGAACTGTTTTTGTTTCCATAGGTATAACTACCTCATTTAATTTATTATTTATATTAAAAGACATATTATTAAAATTTGATATACCATTTAAAAGAAAAACATGCTTAAAATTATCATTACCAATACTACTTTCATATTTTGGCAATGGGCCAAAAGTAGTTTTAACAACCTGAACCTTAGTGAAGGGATGAGATGTTTGAGCAGGAGAACCTCTAGAAAAGAAAGCATTTTGATTAATAAAGTTATTGTTTACAAAACCTACAGATCCTACCGACATCTCATCTGGTACATCCTCTGGAACGGCTAAGGATACATCATCATCTGCAGGATACTCAGAGCTGAAAAAATAAGAAGAAGAAACATTTTACATCCTATCTAGTATATTGTGTGCTTTTGTGCTAAGAGAGACAGCATTGGCGGGTTCGATTTGATCACACATATACTTCTGAACATTTAAACTATTGCATGTGTAAGGATTATGATCTCTATTCATCAGGAGGGGAGGTTTTTCCAACTTGCCTACCCTCCTTATTGGAAAAAATTCTGCCCCTCTTGGTCATCTGTGTAATAATTATCATACTCATCATCATAATACATAGACTGTTGTTGCGAATCATATTGGTCATCTGGGGCTTCTTCGTCGTATGAGGTGGTGGTGGGCTCTGCCATTCGGGCATATGAGGTTTGCTTATTTTTCCATGCAGACACATGATTTTGATGCGGTTTTTGCTGGTAGTTCGATTTGGTTCTCGGTTTCACTCCTTGATAAGATTTTCTGAATATACCTGTTCCCATCCATCTATTATTGATAATATTTTGTTTAATCTGCTCAGTTATAGGGGCGTGCTTCAGTGGAATATTTGTGTTATTTGGATTCCATTTAGAGTCTCTGCAGTTTGGTTTCGACCCTCTACGGTGCTTTTCAGAACAATTTCGGCAGTACGGATCAAAAGGACAGAGTGGAGTGGTGTGGCCTGAACGTTCGCAATGATAGCAGATTTGGGCGTTATGGCGGGGTGGATTTTGTCTAGGTTGAGAAGCAGGTGCTTGGTTCTTTGCATAATTGTTGGAAGGTCTTCTTTGATAGCTTTGGGAGGAGTGCTGGAAATTTTGGCGCTGAGGAAAATTTTGAGGCTTTGGAGTGAATGGAACAGCTTTTTGGAAATGTATATTTGCTTGAGGGACAACCATTTTGATCGGGTTATTTAATCTGCCCTCCGACCTTTGTAGGAATTCTTGAATTTGGTCCGTGAGTTCGAGGTTGGGATTATAGAACTTTTTGAAATCGCGTCGAAATATATCAGGTTTTTCAGGTAACAAAGTGCCAATATGTAAAAATGCAGTGGCAGTGATGAGCTTTTCGTCTGGTTGGAAAGCGACACCAAAATGAGAAAGGGTATCATAAAGCTCTGTGTATAATTCTTGCAAAGAGAGAGCCACAGAACTAAGGGAACGGTCTTCAGCCCACTTGAAGTTTCTTATGCGTAACATAGCGTCAAGAGAAGAAAGTGGTTTGTCGGGGAATATTAGTGCCTTTATCTTGGCCATGAAACCATCAAGGGTTGGGACATTGAAGATTTTTGGCTTTGCGATTAAAAATTGCCTCACTTCAGAATCAGGGTCGTTGCTCACCTGATTCAACGCCTGGGCCAATTTGGTCGCTTCAGAGACACAGTGCTTGAGTTGAATGTTCTCCCTTACATTTATTTCCCAAGTGTTTAAAGAAGGGCCGGTCCACTTGCCGTTGACTCTGCCCGTGAGAAGCAATTCAGGTCTCGTGACTTGGGTTATTGTGGCTATAGGCTGAGCCGTAGATTGTGCTTGAATTTGGGCTGGATTTTGAGCCGGAGTTTGAGCCGAATTTGGGGCTGTTCCACCATTATTTTGTGTGCCATCATTGGCTGGTGTTTGAACCACATCCGTAGTCATTATGTTATTATTTTGTTATGGTTACAAAAAAATAGACCCCAAATTTTACTTTATTGTTACGTTAAAGTAGTGGCTATTTTATTCAAGATATTCAAAAGGGGTGAATAAAAAGTTAATTTAAAATATAAAACTGAAAGTAGCCTTTATACTTTTTGAAACGTGAGATTTTTGACTAACCTATATGTGCAATTGTTCTGAGATTTCAGACTGGCAATCGGAGGTGTATGTCTTGCGAGATTCTTTCACAAACTTCTTGAGGTAACTTCTGAGAGAAGAGGACGCCACTCTCCCAAAATATTCTTTTCTGGGATATCAAATAATGATGCCTTGATGATAGGAGCGCAAAGAACAACACCAGTTCCGTATAATGTTTATTTTCTAATCTCCACCTCGATTGCCTAAAAATATACAAAAGAGTGGAATCAATAAAAAAACAAAAAAATAGATTCAAACATGAAATGTTACATAAAAAGGTATAAAGAAACTTATTATAAAATTTTCACAAATAAATTCTCCAACCTGGATTATTATAAAAAGATAAATAGGTATGTATGCAAAAGTGGTGTTAAAAATATAATACACAACTTTGATGAAATCAAAAATCCCAAAAATAAATTACAAATAGGGAAATACATATACGTGATTCAAAAATAGAGGGTAAGATTCAAAGGTACAAACGAAAGTGGAAAGTTTCATAATAACAACTCAAAAGTTATAGACACACCACTCAAAAACTTATAATTCGAAAATTTTTTTTAGTATGGACCTGGTGGATTTATGATTTAAAACGCTGTTAAAATAAATTACATAAAAATCGAGGACCAAAAATACCTGCCCTTTAAAACGCTGCTAAAATAAATTACATAAAATCGAGGACCAAAAATTTCTGCCCTTTAAAACGCTGTTAAAATAAATTTCATAAAAATCGAGGACCAAAAATACCTGCCCTTTAAAACGCTGTTAAAGATTAAATTTCATAAAAATCCGAGGACCAAAACATACCTGCCCTTTTAAAAACCTGTAAAATAAATCGTCATAAAATCGAGACCAAAAATACCCTGCCCTTTAAAAAACCTATTAAAATAAATTTCATAAAAAATCGCAGGACCAAAATACCTGCCCTTTAAAACGCTGTTAAAATAAATTACATAACCCTGCATTACATATCATACCGTATAAAATGACCATTTTCTTACAAGGAGGATATACCAATTTCAACCTCCTATGAAACACAACCTAAAACTACATTCTTAATGTACATACCACCCTCTCATATACGATGAGAAAAAAAACTTAAAAATGTATATAAAAAAACTTACATAATACCTCCCTCAAAACTCGGAGGGAAAAAAACTATTAAAATGTATTCAAAAAAATATATAAATACAACTTACAAAAAAAATGTATTTAAAATAATACCCACTAGAAATTACAAAAAATATTTAAAATAATACCCACTAGAAATTCATAAAAATATTTCAAGAAAAAGATACCTCCTAAAAACATAAATTGATTGCATTCATAGTTCCCAAATCAAAAGAAAAAAATTATCTAAATTCATGAAAAAAAATTTTCCTTTCTCCACAAAAATATAATAAAATTTTCCTCCTGAAAACTTATAGAAAATATACATTCAAAATTAATAATACCCTCCTGAAAACTTATAGAAAATATACCTACAAAATTAATATCACCCTCCTGAAAACTTATAGAAAATACAATATTAAAATACCTTATCAGGCATAAAAATTAAAAATTTCAGAGTCCCAAAAAAAATGGGATATCTCATGTTAGTAAGGCCTGCGCCTTCCTCCGAAAATCGCTACCAAATAAATGTTTTAAGTTTATTTGGGAGCGTACAAAAACAAAAAATAAAATATAATAATAAATAATAAGAAACAAGGTAACAGATTTTTTTCCTACCTTAAGCAATTTTGATAAAATTTTTTGGAGTTTTCCAGAAAAATTAAAACCATCGTGCCGGGGATGCAGGCGACTTCATCCGAAAGCTCACTCTTTAAATAAACTTTTTAGGTTTATTTGAGGGCGTCATCCTAAAATATATATTTATTAAACTCTACCGAATATCAACGTGTTAGAAATCGAAATAATAATAATACTTTTGAAAACTCATCTACTTAAAATACTGTTCAAAACTCAGTCATAATAATAATAATAATAATAATAATAATAATAATAATAATAATAATAATAATAATAATAATAATAATAATAATAATAATAATAATAATAATAATAATAATAATAATAATAATAATAATAATAATAATAATAATAAATAGCATTTCACATTTTTCACAGTGGCTAGCTATTCAAATAATAATAAGAAAATAAAAATAAAAATTTCCTTTCAGATCCCATTCATTTCAGTATAGGCCCAACGAAAAACATGGAGCTATCCAGAAACGTTTGCCTTAGCCTGCATCACAGAAAAGCGCTTTGGCCTGAGTTACTGCAAAAAAAATGGTATTGTGGTTTTATCCTAACCGTCCCTAAGTGTATTTTCTGTAAAGTTTTAAGAAATTTTAAATAATATATACAAGGAAATAGACTTACCAGCTGAATACAAAAAATATGAGGATTAGAACAAAGCACATCTATACGGATAGCACATAAATCAAAAGTGATTCTCGTGGCGGAAAAATTTGTCGGCGTGGAGAAATGAAGGGGGGTGGAGAAGATGGTATTCCCTTAAAATTGGGGGGAGAGTCTCAATAAACAAATGCTACAAGGTTTACTTGGGGGAATAGTTTGTTGGATTTCCTTGCAAACTTTTCGGGAAAACAACTTTCAAAAAGTTTTTAATTACAAAGAATATTTTAAGTTGAAATCACGAAAGATACGAAAATAGTAACAAAAATAACAAAGAAGAGGTACTAGGATTAATAATTGTAAAAACAGGTGAAATCTGGAAACTTTTTTTTTGTGGGGGCTTTTCCTGATAGCAAACGGATGGGGAGAAGGGGAAGTATCAGGCGATGCTTTACTAACAATCATAAAATTGGCGAGACGATGGAGGGGGGGTTAAGTCTTTATTATATATTTTGTATATAAATATAAAAAAATCTAGCCTTGACAGTAAAGCATGCTTTTCTTCTAAATACCTATGCAAAAGAAATTTTATATATATATATATATATATAATTTATTTGTGTATAATTTGCAAGACTGTTGACTGGTATCGACTTTTCTCAAGCTGAGAAAACTCTACCTGTGTGGCGCTAATAGTAAAGATTTATAATAATATATATATATATATATATATAATATTATAATATATATATTATATATTATTTAGTAATAATTATATATATATAGTATATTACTATATATATATATATAATAATATATATATATTATATATATGTTTTATAATATATATATATATATATATATATATATTATATATATATAATATATATACTTATACTATATAATAATATATATAAAAATATTATAATAAACATATTATTATATATATATATATATATAATATATATATATATATATATATTATATATATATATATATATTATACTATAATGCTATATATATATATATTATATATATATTATATAGTATACTATATAATTATATATATATATATATATATTAGTGGACGATTAATTCGGAAAAATTTTTTTTTTTTCACGCCATCGGAATCGATGAATCGGCTGTTTTCAGAATCGGAATCGGAATCGAATCCGCAAATTGTACCGATTTTCTTTGACCGATTCTTTGGTATACAATTTGAAAATAATTTTTATTCGATCTTTAAGATATTTCAAAGACAATATTTCGAAGTCTGCGATTGATTTTTTAATTAGTTCATTCCTTAATTCAATTTAAATTTATAAAAAATGTTTAGCAAAAGACAGCTCTCATTTCATATT